>JAECUM010010622.1:0-38801 GCA_016617855.1 Megalonaias nervosa
TCAAGCGTCGCTGACAAGCGGCCTGGTACAAGTCTTCCATGGTCCGTTGTAAAAACTGGTTTTTAGTGTCACGTTGAGGGTAGCAGATGGGACATCCGTGAAATAAGCACCCGTTAAACTCGTACACCATCTTGGGGTTTTCTAAGTCCCAGCCGTCTACTGAATACCTTCGGATGGTCTTTTCGCCTCCTCCGTTGCGAGCGTGTTGGATCCATTTGTCTTCCTTCTCACACAAGTAATGTAACCAGCGTAGGGCTTTGACCGAGTATTGACGTTTGACAAAATTAGTCGTTTGAGGACTGGTGACAGCTAGGGTGTTTTCGGGCATGAATCGTTGACGATACACTAAGGAACACGCTTTGGCAATAGTGCAAGCTTCTTTCAAAGGATCGATCCCTCCGTGTTCCATGAACAGTTCTCGAAATTTTCCACAGCAGCGACGTAAAATGTCTACGTCGGAACGACAATATTTTAACATTTTTTCTTGAAATTCAAAAGGGTCCGAAGCGTGAGTCTGGTACCATGCGTAGAAAGCTTCTCGTTGTTCGGTACGCATGTTGTCGGGGTCGTAGCAGTGAGCCTCAGGCAAATGGGGTAGAACGGCGTGTTGATTGGCTTCGATATTGAAAAAGTGTGGAAAATAGCCTTTGGCCATTTCTGTCATGCCAAACGTTTTAGGCATGCGGCTCAAAGGCATAGCCAAGTAACTCATTGAATCTTTAAACTGTACTTCTCCCACTTGCATGGAAATGATTTTGGCTCCGTTCAAAGTTACTTTCGGACGTTCGGTACTTTGTTCCGTATAGTATCTCAACAGAAATTGTCCATCGTATCCCGAGAAATTGTGAGCCATCACCGTGGCATGGCGATGACAATCTCCGCAACGTTCGATATCTTCTTGGCTCCACGTCTCGTCGATAGGGTTTAAGATCCATTGGGCAAAATCGGCCAGTGTGTTCGATCCCCGAAAGATTTTTTCACGTCCTCCAGGAATCTTGCTGCAGTAAGGGCAATGAGTCAAGATAGGCTCTTGGATGCACTTCTCGCACGCTCGGTGAGCCACGCAGAAATTAGGAATGTGAATGCCAGTCTCTTGCATGCATTCGAAATCGAAAAGATGAAATTC
This sequence comes from Megalonaias nervosa, assembly GCA_016617855.1. NCBI lineage: Eukaryota > Metazoa > Mollusca > Bivalvia > Unionida > Unionidae > Megalonaias > Megalonaias nervosa. The sequence goes on from JAECUM010010622.1 coordinate 1,127, forward strand.
CCTTTCTTCTTCTGGTCATTATCTTCTTCTTCTTCATGTTTGGAATGGTATTTTTGAATGTAGCATTGGTGTTCCAAGTCCACGGTTTGGCGACAAATGTGACATCGCTTCTTTCCTGAACAGACGTGCGCCTTGGCATTGTTGGTACGTATGCCTTGTCCACAAGTAGGGCACAATCTCAAGAGCTGACAAGCACATTTCTGCTGTGAACCTTGCGTCTTTAGGTGTTGTTGGCAACAGGCAGGACTGACAAACGTGCGCTGACAAGCAGAGCAATGCACTCGTTCTTGTCCTTCGTCCAGACAGGGTGTAGAGGCTAAACATCCTGAGCATTTTGATCCGCAATGCTTATGTTGCTCTCGATTGTTATAGCCATAGTCACATTTCTCACAGTAATAACTGTATGACAGGAATGCAGTGATACTGGTAATGGTATCGAAATGTTCGTCGTGATGATAGACGTGAATGTATTTTCCGTCTTTAAAATTTTTACCTCGAAACAACAGAGGTCCGCGCACTTCTTGAGGGTGAACTTTCAAGGTGTAACGTGGAGCCAAGACGTCTTGCAACTTTTGCATTTCAGGAATGCCACAGGGTGTGTCTTTAGCTAACCCCGCTTGCTGTAACAGGAGTTCTGCTTCTTTTCGTTGTTTGGCTCGGTCCGATTGTTGAATAGTTTTCCAGGCTCTTTTCCATTCTACCGTATCGTTCTTGTCGGCATACGTTTGTCCCACCACGATGGCACGGGCTAAACACATCTTGTCTTTTGGATTGTTAATTTGGACGAGACTACGCTTGAGGTTACGCAAGTTGTCTACCAACATCAACTTTTTTTTACCTGTCCCTTGGGGAAGAGACACGTGGGTCATGTACAGTGTCGCTTTTCCGTCCGTGATGTGAAATTTGTCATTGGATTGTTGTACGTGCTGAATCTTGTCCATGATTTTGGAAGGTGTCAATTCTGTTGGACTGCTAAACTCGATCCAAACGGGAGACTTCAAATTGTCGTGATGAATAGAAAGTCTCAAGCGATCGTCTTCTTTGGCTCGACATTGCCGTTTTAGTGTGGTTAACAAAGAATCCCACACATCGGTGATGAACCCTTCTGCTTTCTCCAAGGGTACGTCAGACTTGAAATCTTTAAATTTCACTGCGTACGTGTAGGCCGTGGTTCTAAATTTTCTGGAAGAGCGTTTGTCCGTCTCCCGAATATGGTAGTACTTTTCAGGGTTTACGATGGTAATGGACTTTGATTTGGTGTAGACTCTTTAGGCTTCGATTCTGGTTCACTCATCTCATCTTCAAAATCGCTGGCATGAATTTGTGCCAAGACTTCAGCTACTGTGCGAGGCGATAAATCACGTTTCTGCCTCTTACTTTCTTCTTCTTTCTTTTCGAAATGATGCGATCGTTTCATCTTGACGGCAAAAAGTCAAATGACTACCTGTGAAACACCATGAACCTCTATATATCTATGTCAGACCAGGGCATATATAAAGGGCTAGTGACTCCCCTCTCAGTATTCATTTCGCTCTGAAGCCGACCAGCACAATGGAAGAACCCACACAGATCGAACTTCTGATTAGAGCATTGCGAGGTGTGATAAGAAAGTTTTCTTCAGACAAGCCGACGGACTACTCTCCTTCCTTTCGAGATAAAAGTCAAGATACTTGCTATATCTGTCAAAAGAAAGGGCATTGGGCTACAGAATGTCCAGACCGTCAAAGAAGCAAGGCCAGTGTCAAAAGAAACAAAAGTCAAGATACCTGTTATCATTGTCAAGAGAAAGGACATTGGTCTTCAGAGTGCCCTAAGAAACAACAGGAGCAGGAGAAGGAGGAAGAAGAAACAGAGGTAACCTTGACAAAAGAAGAACCCCGACACGTTCAGAAAGAGAAGACAGAAAAGAAAAGAAGACGAGAAAAATGTGAGGAAGAAGAAGAAGAAGAAGAGGAAAAAAGTGTAAAAGTGAAGAAATTGAAAAAACAGAGAGAGTGAAAGAAAAAAGAGACAGAAGAAATTTATGAACTTTTTTAAAAGTGTTGTGTTGTGTTATGTTGTGATATTGAATTGTAAAAAATTGCAACAGAATAGACCAAACTGAAAAAAACGTAAGTGTCTCTTGGTTTTCATTATTTAGAAATAATAAGGACCTACACTCATACACTCACAACACGTACATCATAGGGTTAAACAAGGGATTTTGAGTTTTAATTGATTTTGGCAAAATGAATAGTCCCTCTTTTCGAGAGTATTGGGTAGCCCTGAAAAGGACTGTTGAGTGTTTGTTTTTTCCTTAGAACAAACTCAGGAACGAGAATCAATTCGCTTTAACTGTCTTAAGCCTTTGCCACGGCCAAGGCCTACTTGTGGACTTGCTCCTGTCAATGATTTAGTAGATATCAGTAGGGGTGGTATCTGTGGTGTAGTCACAGGGTTAGGTTGTTTGGCTCGGGAAGGTCTTTTTCTCTTGGGTCGTAATAAAGAAGTCTGACACATTTGTTTCAGACTTCTTAACTCGGCCAAAATGTCTAAGAGTACCGTGACCGTTTGACTTTCGCTGTTCTCCTTCTCTCCTAGACTTTGTTTCTTCTCTACTGCTTCTTCTTCCTGTCGTTTCCTTCTTACCTCTTCTTCTCGCTGTTGCTGTTCAAGAAGAAATGCTTGTTCTGCTTCTTTCTGCTGCTGTAAAAATTTCTCCAATTTTTCTTTCTGTCTTTGTTTAAAATCGTCGACACGTGGTAAAGAAGGAGAAAGTGGCGAAGGTACTGGTACCAGAACAAATTCTTGGGAAGAAGATAAAAAATCTACTAAATCCCAGTTGAAATCAACCTCTTCGGGAAGTAGCACTGTGTTCACTTTGGTAGCTGCTGCTGTACCATTACTTCTTGTCTCCACAGCCGGTGCACCCCAATTCATTGTCTTCTTAGGTTCCGTCATGTTTCACAAAACAATACCGCATCGATTCACTGCGCACAGACGCTAGTGTGCCTATATAGAAATGTGACGTCACAGGTAGCTCTCTTCGGATTGGAAGACAGACTCCGCGAAGTGACTGAATTTTGTAACGCGTGTTGGGATTGGTGAACCCTTTCAATCCGTTTCGATCCGGTCTTCCACTATAAATAAACGCGGTTCACTTCATTCCCTTCACCTGTTCTAGTCACAGAGAAGATGTTGATCGACGTAGAATCCTCTACTTTGGTATCCTCAATGCTGTTCCGCACAGACTTACCCATGTATGTGAAAACAAAATGGACTGTCATCCGGATCACCGGTGCCACTCTTTGGAAAAGAAGATGTTATGTGGAAAGACAAGGCTGTCTTAAGCGAACTCTCATCTACGGACCAGAAGTGAGACACAGTTTAAGACAAACTTTGAGAAATTTGAAGAAGAAAAGAAGACCTATGCGATGTCCTGTATGTTAACGGAATAGTGTTAACATCACATAACAAACAACGGCCCTTTTCAGGGCCACTTCCAATGCCTCGAAAAGATCTTAATTTTCATTTGGTCTCCACCCTAAACGAATATATATATAAAACCCTTCCTCTACTAAACAACACGAACGCTCTTGATTCGTGTTTGTCTATAGCCCTCTCTCAGGTAGCTTGACGTCACAGTACTTCTCTTTTTGCTACATTGTTACCAGTGTGACGTCATGCCACCTGTCGCTTATCGCTCTACAAACCCACAGTCTACTAGTCGCCGCTCTACAAAATTTCCATTGACGCTATACAGGCCCAGGGTGTTCTAGTCCCTCTACCCAATTTTCCATTGACGCTATATAGGCCCAGGGTGAGATTTTATTTCTTGACGCTATACTGGCCCAGGGGGGGTCTGTAATGCTAATTCCCATTGACGCTACGGTAACCCCATATACTACTCGGGTACCCTTACTCTATGCATTAAACATTTATTTATTTATTTATTTATTTATTTATTTATTTATTTATTTTATTTATTTCAAATAAAAGTACACATTATATGAAATTTGCTTTTCCGCCAGCCTTCTTACTGGTATTAGATTTCTAGTAATATAAGCTGATGAGTCCATTAAAAGTTACCGTTCTTTTAGTTTGACCAGCTTTTGAAAAATTTCATGACAAGCTATTGGAAGCTAATGAACGATTGTGCTGCATGAGTCGTACCCAAGCCACTTTCTTTTCTTACTAAATCAATGACTTTTCTAGGAAAAAGGTAGAAAAGGGTAGAAAAAATTTTTGTGTCAAAATATCTGGCAACGTTCTTATGCAACTGATATAATCAACGCATGCCTGGAAATACTCTGAACTGTCTAGTTAGATAGTTTTTGCAAACGAAAACTTTATCATGATATCGATTAGTTAAATATAACTCCTGGGTTAATAGGCTTGGCAAGACATGAATAGCGGTTTCTTTGAAGTTACCTTGGGATGTTTCTGTAGGTCTCCACAAATGTAGATCAATGTATGAATGTATCGCGTTTGAAGAGAATCGCCAATACCAAATATGTATGTATGTATGTATGTATGTATGTATGTATGTAGATTTAACAATTATTTCTATATGGTGTCAATTTTTAAAAAATTCTAAAAATGTAAAAACAAACTGCACAAACAACTTCAGGAAGATGAACCCTTCCAAAATAAAGGTAAACACCAATTATTGCAAAATAAAATGTAAACGATTCGGATATTAAATTTCTATGAAATATATCTAAAATAAAATATAAAGCCAACAAATATAAATTCCTTTAACTATATGGACTAAGCTTGTTATAAACCCGATTTCCCTTGAAAGGTCGTTGACTTTATCAGGTTGTACAGCATAATAATGTTATAACCAAAAACATTAAATAAAAATATCATAATAAATAAAAAAGACGAATTCACGTATGAAAAGAAACAACTTGTGTCTCACGGGGTGGAAGTCGATACTCTGGACCAGGATGTATTTCACTATCAGTGGACACAGATACGGTATGTACTATGGTCGAGGCTCACCAGTCAGTAGTTATCCATGAGTCACATGTGTTTGCTATTGGCATCGGAATTCTCATCCCTGCGACAGAGAAATCTGGCTATTTGCTGACCTTTCCTTTCTTATCTAGGTCCGGTTGTCTCATCCGGGTTGCCTTAGTAAAGTTGGTCATGCGCTAAGAGATTACTTTTTAATGAGTTAGTTATTCTTAAAAAAATTAATTATTTATTGTTATTTTAATATGGCATCCGTTGATTAAAAAAGTGTGAAAATATCGCAGTAATATCTAATGATTCTTTTCTCTTTTCTCACGCGAAGAATTTGTCTACTTCGGATCGAGCAATCACGCCACTGCCTTCATAAATATATTCGTATTAATGTTCTGTGTTTACCCCCTATTCCCATCCCAAATAATAGCACGTGGCTCACGAATCTCCTGGATGCAAATATAGACAACATGTACAAATTATAGCTGTCCAATTCTTTTTTTTAAAGCGTCACATATAACATGATCCTACTTAATGGTTATTTAAATTTTCACAAAACGTTTTAAGAACATATGGAAAAAAGGCGAGGAAATAATAGTTCATGATGAATAATACAGGATGATGGTGATAAAATGTATTGTTGAACATGAAGGATTATTTTATCAACTGATGGAGATAAAAAAAAAAAAGATCTAGTTGTGGCTTGTACCCAGGCAAGGGCATTCAATCGAGGGGTCGCATTATTGAGATTTCCTTGTCTCGGGGTTGCATACACACTCGACTGGGATTTCCTTGTTTTGGTGCAAACACCAACGCTAATCATATTACTCTCTGCTTATGGGGTTGGTGTTATGAAGATTTGTTTGTGGCTGTTTAATTTCATAAATTCTGCCAATTATGTACAACATGCAGATTTATATAATATTTGTAGTAAGTAAATAGGATCTTCTCTTCTGAAACGGTTCATCGCAGGGCAGCTTTGGCTGCTTTATCTGCACTTTTATTACCTTTAATACGAATATGATTAGGCAGCTGACAGTACAAATTACTTTCTTCCAGACTGTAAGAGCAAAAATCCTTTTCTGTAAGATTTGTTTTATTTTATTATTCTAATGGGTTTTCAAGTTTATGGTTTTGTAAGGCACTCAGATTGGAAAGGCAATAATAAAGCCAATTAAACTTCTGTTTTGAGCGCTTTCAGTGTAGTTAGGATTTCAGAGTGGCTCAGATTTCTGCGGTGAGAATGGAGGTTTTTTCTAGTAACCGGCTGGAGACGGTTACATGGGATGTTGCAACGGCAGTCCAAGCCTTGTCTCCGTCTTTCGAAACGTCTGTATAAGGAGAGGTATGGTCACAATAGGATATTCTGATTCACCGAACTTGCTTTGAAAAATATAGGGTGTTCTGAAGACTTTTTGAGTTGGAAAAGACAATATTAGTAAAGATAGTTTGATGGCGAAGTTGGGTATTTTGGAACCTGAAATTTTACAGTATTTCAATGACAATCGAAAATGAGGACCAAGCCAATCAATAAAAAAATGAGGACATTTCCTTCCCCAATTAAAGGCATATAATACACAAGGTCCCAAGTTGCCTTCTCGCTTCTCTTGTAAAGCAATGCAACGATAAGTTGATTTCTTCGCAAATGAAACCAAAAATGCATGTTTTTGTTATTTACCTCATTGTCTACAGAGTTCTCTAAAAAAGTAACCAAACTTTTATGAGTTTTAAGGCTCAAGCCTAGAGTTCTTGCACTTCACTGTTTAATTTCTCATGTTTTCTTTAGTCAAAATGCAACCAAAAATGAAACTTCAATAGCAGCTCCAAACAAGGCCGAGTTTTGGATCTAGCTATATGCGCAGACCATACGATCAATCCGTCTATGCGGGTTGCAGAGTTACTTACCAACATCGTGTGGTCAAAATTGCTTGGGAGTCTAATTCTAGCATTTAACCGGGACGAAACGTGTAAGTTTAAGAGCGGATAAATAACATTTTTCTGGATAGGATGTTCCTACTTGTTTCATTAGAAGTTTACCTGAAATCCGTCTAGGTCTGGAAGTTAATTACTGGTCTTACATATATTTCCATTTCAACGTCTGTGACGAGTCAGGCAGCAGATAACATTAACATTTATTTACGTTAAATTAGCGTTGATACCTCCCCAATAAAGAAAGAAAGAGAGAAAGAAATGCCAGACTTAATCCGGTCCGTGCTTGAAGAAAAATTGTCATCTGTTGAGAAATAAAACAGAATATAAAATGAAACTGGTAAGGGCGGGGGCTATGTTCCAATTTATATTCTTCATGTGTATTTACTAGTATGTTCATATCAAACAACGTACATTCATATTTTGGCATTTTCACAATGTAGATCTCAGCATGCATGGACAAACTGAGATAATCACAAAATGACATGATTTTGTTTGAAAAGTTAATAGAGAAAAGTCGCGCTACAGGCAGTCGTTGAATAAGCTGGTGGTTTGTGACCTCTTCATAAACGGTTACAAAAGTATTATGCACCTGTGTAACGTACCATACTGCTTGGTAATTGATTTGACAATCACACACCTAGAAACCCGGAAGCATCTGATAAAAAAGTTACATATGATATAAATTGATTCGTTAATTCTTATAATTTTCAAATAATTGTATTGATTGTTTGATTGATTGATCAAATGGCAATTAGTGTCATAAAGCTCATCAGAACCATTAGGTTTAATTGCTTTGTAGAAAGCCCGTCCCCCCCCCCTCCAAACACACACATGCACACACGGGAGGTTAAGGTCCATTTACTATTACTTATGATTGATACACACTAATTTATACTGAAAAGATGTCTGTCCCCCTCCCCTGCAATTATCACGTCTTCCTGATAGAGACTTTTTTGAAAATTATGCCTACGTCTCTGGAAGAAAAGTGGACTGTGTTATCGTAACTGTCCCAACGTGCGTTTGTATGTAGTGTCTCACAACTCCTTCAACACCGTTCAAGATAGAAACGTACAATTGTGGAATATGACTTTGAGGTGTCGTGTACGTCTATAATTTCTGTAAATGTTATTAATGACTGTAAATTGAAGTGATTATCTTTAGTTGCAACTTCACAAGTGTAGATGATCTATTTTAAGATATTAAAAAATAAAACTGCATAGGATCTATAAATTGACGTTTGCGTACGTGTTTACAGTTACTAATAATAAAATTATAAGTAAATGTGTTGGCAAGTTTGCGCTGTTTCCCACAAAACAGGTCGGTCAGGTGGGCTCTTATAAGAATAATAGTTATTTCATATTGGATGGTCAGAACATGTGCATTTTTTACGATTTTGGAGATTCGCAATTTGACACGTAGCAGTAGTGGCAAAATGTGTGGTTTGTGACCTATCGCTGGATGAATTTCTCATTCTCGTTCCTTGTGTTTTTGTTTTAACGTCAAGTCTGCAGCGTATTTTATGTTGCATTTAGATATTATTTGAGAGGAAAACTATTTGTTTATTGGCAAATTGCGTCGGGCTACACGTTTTCACAATCTAGAATAAAGCCCTTGCCATACAATCGATAAAACATTTACATGGTTAGCTGTACTAAATTAATATGATTTCTTAGAATTATATGTAAGCATACATGATTGAGGAAAACTGATTATGAGAGAGAACGGGATGCGGAAATGAATACAATAATGATCGTGACAGAAACGGGACAGGAATACATATATCAGAATGAATACATTAGCTAAAAATGAAGAATATCATATTTTTCTTTATCAGAATGGAACAAAATGATTTTGTAGAGGAATCAAACTTTGAACACTCATTATTTCTATAAAGCTTTTAGTTTCTTTAGTGTATGATTGGATCGGCAAAGAAGGCCAAATCTATTGCGATGATAGGCACCATATGATTTCCGTGCAGCCAGCCGATGGTCTTGCAAGCGGCCTGCAGTAAGAACCTCACGATTAACCCAAATAATTCTTGGCGGAGCCGCTTCATCTTTTCTGATTGTGTTTTCAAGCATCCCGATCAGCTGTTTTAGATACATTTTATGCATTCCTTTTTGTGCCACTAAAACCAGGTTGAGGTAAAAGTGCAGGCAGCGTGCCGTGCTAATGATAAACCCCAGCGTGGTAAGAACTGAAGTGGAAATAATCCTCTGTTTTGGAACGGCCATCTAGTTTCATCCTAGGCTGCAAGTTAGGCTTGTAGTTACTTTATCATGGGATAACTCTAAAGTCTTTTCAAGGCATCCGTGTTGATTTTATTTGCACTGGTTTTGGTGGCATGCTTTGCAAGAGCTCATTTGTGGATGCCCTGGATTTCCCATATCGGGAGACTATCGTATTCCTGCGCCGCCGCCTCTTTAGCTGCTTTGGTCTCAGACCACAACACCTAGAAAGGCCCGACATCTGTGTACGCTCTGTCCGCTGCAAGTTTTTTCTCTGCATTTCGCAGTTTTTTGTGCTGGCGCGCCAGTGTTGTAATTTACCGTTTTGCACGGTATAGTCAGCTTTGACGTGATTTGTTTTAGGACATTTTGATTAAAAAGGTGTCAAACTTTGCGTGGCAAATTACATTCTGATCTGTAAATAATTAGCTTTTCAGAGCGAGTGGCGCTGCCTTTCTCTTTCGGTTGTACTCCAAAAAGGTTAACCTTACCTTTCCCTTGCAGTGACCGTTTCCTTAGTCCATGCTGCCCACAATACACTGTTGCGCGTCTTGATCGCAGGACAAAAGCACCTGTATATTACAGGCAGCTCAGGGGTTAATTTGCTGTGCATAGCTATAACTAAAAGCTCTGAAAGGGTCCAATTTTCTAAAAGGACTTCCAGTCAAAATATATATGATGGACCTTTCTCGTTTCTTCACATTATATCTTATCTGTTTTAAGGCGCATTTTATTTTGTAAGGCATTTATGGTCTTCCGAATTTGTTCTGTCACCATAAATCAGCTCTTCGTAGTAGTCAGAAGCTCTTTCAACAAGTTGTGGGATATCTATCTGTCAATAGTTGGCCATTGGACTTGAACCCCACAACAGATTACCTGAATGTTTTGCGTCTGAAGCGTGTGTGTGTGTGTGTGTGTGTGTGTGTGTGTGTGTGTGTGGATGAACGAAAAATTTAAAAACATAAATTTATCAATCAAGATTAAATTATTTTAGTGGGACTGCGCCGGTGGCGTAAGAAGTTGAAGCGTTCGCCTCTGATGCGGGAGGTCGCGGGTTCAAACCCAGCCCGAATCATACCAAAGACTTATAAAAATGGTACTAGCGGATGCCTCGCTTGGTGCTCAGCATTAAGATGTTAGTTTTAGGACTGGTCGGCCTGGTGTCAGGATAACCTGACTGTGTGGGTCATGATGCCACGTGTCTGCGGCATAATGCCGCAGTGCAAGTCATCATTATAAACTGCAACACTGCATACATCGTAGCGATATGACTGAAAAATTGTTCAAGCTACGTTAAAAATCCAAATCACACACACACACACACACACACACACACACACACACACACACACACATTTTAGTGGTAAGTCTCAGTTAAGAAAACAGTGTAATAAATTGAAATATTCTTTATTTATAACAATTAGAAAACGCAGTTTAATATTAAAAATACTAACAAGAACAATGTAGAGGTATGGTGCAATACAACGCACTACATAACTGCACTATCAAAAGACGAACCCTGCCGACGCGAGTTCAGCGTATTTACTAAAACGTAAAATTGTTGATCTATCACCTGTATTTCTTATCTTGCAGTGTACTCGCATGAACTGCGATATTATGCGTTACCACTGTACAACCTAACATATCTTTGGCTGGAATCTATACCATTTCAATTTGTTGAGTGACAATCTCAACATCAAAGAACACTCATGTTTCCAATGAATGATAGAATAAGTGAATGTCTACAGAGTATTGTCAAAAAGTTGCATTGGCTAATCCCAGTAAAAAGGTAAGAAGTACAGCGAAAAAATTAAATTCGAGCACAATACTTGTGTTCTTGTTCAACCATTCAATCTGATCGAACGAGAAGTACAAACACCGCAAACTTGGAACAAAATTATTGACAACAAAACCAATGCAAAATAAAAAATATTAAAACAAAATATAAAACAACGGTCAGAATTATTGTTTTATAATAAGCACAGAAAAGGTTTGTAACACAGGTCTAAAAGCATCTCACTTCCGAATAAAAATGGAGTGTTTGCGTTTTCTGTGAGATGGATGCTTCCTCTATTTTCAAGGACCTGAAGACAATATTGGCTAACAGCTTTAGGGTTTTCAAATGACCCCAACGAATAATACATAATTATTCCTATCGCAAGTTACTAAATACATATATCTACAAAACGTTTTATATTAAGAAACGCAGAAAAACTCTCAGAAAATAATATAATACATTTTGTATTCGAACCTTGTAACTTGTGGAATAAAGGATTCTACACGAAATAAATCAAGATATAAAACACTATACAAGTGACATTCAATGTAACTGTTAAATTGCATAAAAAATTGAGTAATGCTAAAGTTTGGTAACTGCATACCTTTCGGAATCACTGAAAGACAAATAACTTCGACAGAGTACGTAACAAGTGTATTAAAAAGTGTTTTCCGTCTTCTAAGAATTAATATAAAATAAAAATATGATAAAATGTCTTTCTGAAATAAATGACACAGAATTTCAAGCCAAATTTATAATCTTACAGATCTGCAAGTGACATAGAATGAGGTCTGCCTGGTGATGATGTTGTTGTTCTCCAATTGCTTCTGTCTGTATGCTTTCCTCATGCTTAACCAGGGGTCGCTGTCATATTCTTCGTACAACGAGGCTGTGTCCTTTGAGATAACCAGACTTTTCAACATCTTGGTAAAAGATTTCCATTCACTTTCAGATTCACAATACTTTTTCAACATGGGCTCTTCTGTCGACAGAAAACGCTTTGCGGTTCCAAGAAGTGGTTCATTACCTTCTTCAGGAAGATGTACGACCGCATCCAAATCTTGTATCAGACCTTCAACCCTCTTTTCATCTATGGCCAGCAAAGCGTCGAAAAGATTCTTGCGAAGACGATTTTGCCGTTTGGAGATGGAACCTTCGAAGAACATTGTGTCCAGTCGAGCAAGAAGATGGACGCCTCTTCCACGGAACGAGCGAGCTGCTTCATCTCTGCTGGCAAGAATTCTTGGGATATTTTCTTCCGTGTAGGGGCCATGCATTCCAGTCTCACCATCCATGAATCTCAGAACCTGAGCACCACCAATTCCGATTCCATCGACTCCCGCAAATACTGCATACTTGATTTCGTTGAACTTGAATCCAGCTGAGAAGTACGTGACAAGACCTCGCTGGTGAGCTTCGTGTACGATGGTCAAGGCTTCCTCAAAGGTTAGTTGGTACATGATACATTTTGAGGGGTATGTATCACTGGCTCCGTCCCACGTGACCTTGTTGAATCCACCGATCGATGTGATCTCTATGGCCCGCGTTGCAATCTCCATTCTCTGAGTCAATTCCACCGGTTCGATTATGTCATAATCATCTACTATGGTCTGATTCAGATTCCAGGCAGCCGACAGGAACTGCTTCTTCTTTCTCTGGACTTGAGCCCTAAGGGCCTGCATGTACCTAACTGCCTGGCATGTCGTCATCCCCTCCATGGACACCTTACATTCAGCGGCCCCTTGGAAGAAGGCGGCAGTGGCGGCGGCAGCGGTAATGTTGACAAGTTTTATGAAATCTTCATCAAAATTACCCGAGTCTTTAATTCTTCTTCCCACAAAGTAGGTCGTAGGTGCGGCTGGTCCAACATGGAGACGAACTTTGGCAAAGTCAAAAATGGAAGGAACTCTATAGGACTCTATGTTCTCCCTCGGAAGGTTTCTTGGCCTCTCCAGATGTTCCACGTGGATGATGGCACCCTTCATCCAGTCGTTGAAGCGTGTAGTTCCCAAAACATGTCCTTCACCGGGGTCTGTCAGAGACATGTACGTTTGGGTGTGTGGGCGGAAACCTGGTGTTCCAAGGCAACGCGCGTGTTCGTGGGTCAGACTCTCTCCGTCAGACAAACTGTAATACGCAAACTGGAATGCGAGGTACTCAACCGATGTCGGTTGTCGACACTCGTCTCTCAGAGCTTGTGCAAGGCGAGAAACGGCCACCAGGAAATTCTCCGACAACCTTTGAATGTTCCAGTGTAAATAAATTCTATTCAAGTCAGTGTCTACATCCACTTCAAACAAACTCTCATGGCCATTGTCTGTAGGCACGACACCAATGTAATTTTCTTTCTCTATACCCCATTCTTTGATTGTCTGCACGGCGTTTCTGCTGACAGCTTCTATGTCTGCTATCAAGTCCTTGACACACTTATGTTCCATGATCCCTGTACAGATTTTTTCAAACTTCTTGTAGCTATCGTCACCATTGTCGGGGAAGATGCTTTGCAGTCTTTGACATAACTGACATTTAGCACCGTCTAGATCCAAGGCCGTGATGACGGGAAGTTCTTTCTCGGATTTAAACTTGGTGACCCGGCTGTCCATTTTAATTTTCACATTGTACAGGTTCTGTATCACGTCCTGACAATAGGAAAGCGCCACCTTGCGGAGTTTTCCCACACCAGCAAAACAGACTGTCTTTGACTGAAATGACAAATTGCAGATTCGTATACAAATAAGACAAGTTTCAATTAAACTATTGAAGATTGTTTGAGATTATTTTCTTTACAAAAGAAGCCGGTGTATTTTACAAGAAGCGGGGAGCTACAGTGATTCACGTTTTAGCTTGCTGACTCAGTCAGTGGATTGCGGGTTCAAATCCTGCCTAGACCTGCCCCTGTCGTCTGCCGACGTATATCTGTGGACAATGTGCTACATTGTTTCCATTGCCTCGTCACCATGCAGACTTTCCTGTGCCTATGTGCTGTCAAAGAGCTATAAATCAGTCATACAGTCATATATCTCGATATACATAAACCAGAAGTCCATAACTAAGGCCTTCTGTCATAACCGAATACGTTTTTCAAACTAACAAATCTTTAAAAGTGGTTTGTTAAAACAATCAAATCATTAATTCTTTCTAAAAATAGTATGTGCACGTAAATGAACCTTTAATATTAATAAATCCCATGTCAAAAATTTTCCTATAAATCGCTGAAAAAAAACCAAAAAACTACAAATAAGTTCAATGATTTTGAAATATATTGAATGCTAAAATCTGATACATAATGAGACACTATTATTGTACAATAATATATTTAAGAAAATATATGAATACACATTGCAGTTTTATTTTCTTTTAAGAGAGACAGTCTTTATATTTACAATATTCCTACTTAATCCAGATGGTCCCAATGGCATGAAAAGAAAACATGGCATACGAAACATAGATTATTATAAGGTGATATGCATCAATCATTGCACACTTGGCATGTTATTATTTTTTTTCTTCAATATTTCAGATATTTATTTTACTAGAAATTAAAATACAAAAAAATAACTGATCATAATTTCAAAGAACGGAACGTGTACATAAAGAGAATACGCGACGGGAGACACTACGATACGAGTACATAACGACGGGAGACACTACGATACGAGTACATAACGACGGGAGACAGTACGGTATGGGCACATAACGGAAGGAGAGTGGCATTTTATTTAGGGTTAAGTGTAAAGATTTGGAAACTTCCACATAAAGAACATTTTTGTTTTATTGTATTGCAGATTTTCATATTGGAGTTTGCATTGAAAGAGTTTTATGAAGACATTAATTTCGAATAAAATGTTTAATCTTTCAACATACTCTTTAAACGATACTGTGTGTGCTTGTTTCCATCCTTCAAAATCTACAACTGATACATTCACTCAAATGTCATAAAGAAAGGAAAAAAAGAGAAAGACAGACAGGCATGCTGTAAGGGGACCATACAAACATAAAATTAACTAAGAGATGAATGCCATGAAATGTATTAACTGGGACAGTAAATAACACCAGACAGACTCAGAAGTTAGAAAGAATAATATTGCTTACCATTCTGATATCTTCTCAAAAACTTTCGGATTGACACTAAGTTGCACTAAAGATTACTGCTCTTCGTCCTGAGCGTCTGTCTTTTTCTTATGTCCGTTACTATCCGAAGTACTGGATAAGCAGCTGTAATTTGCTTTTTTATATACTTGTTGAACACGGATCTTGGCGAAAAAAATTCCATTTATAAGCAAGTTCATTGGGAACCCCAGAAATTATTTTATAATTTCGCACGTGTAGCAAAGTGAGTCAGTTCAAGAGGGCGTTAATTTACAAGTAGGATGTTACCTATTTTTACGCTGATTATCGATTGGCTACCTCTGTCACTTAGCTTATACTTGTACACAGACAAATCCGAAACCCGACTGTGTTCAGGTTCGGAGGGTACGTCAGGAAGGGCTTTTGCTATAAATAGGATTGGTTAACAACCTTACTTAAGATTATTTTCGTACATGTGTAATGAAATAAGCGAGAATGGTCAAGTGTGAATATTGGACGATTGTATTACAAGGGCACATTTAAAAAAAAAAAAAAAAAAAACAAATGTCAAATTCTGTTAGTTTTTGAGTTCATTGAACTAGATGCATAGAGGTTCCAGAAATTTCGATTCTGTTCTGTTCAAAGACAATTTCGTGGGAATTAAATTTAGACTGAGATACTTCGTTTATACTTTCATTTATTATTATATGAAGGATACAAAAATGTACCCGCCGTTAAAATGACCCCCCCCCTCTCTCTCTCTCTCTCTCTCTCTCTCTCTCTCTCTCTCTTTCTCTCTCTCTCTCTCTCTCTCTCTCTCTCATCTTTGAGACAAACGCTTACCTCCAGGTCACAAATGTGTTACCATAAAAAGGAACCGACATCAAAGCAACAAGATCGTATTACGTATTTTATTTTCTGGCACAGCTACTTACGTTTACCATGACTGATTCCGTATCGTACCTAGCAATGTATATTTACAACATTGAATATGGCGACAATAAAACTGATACGTGTTCATTCAAAAGATGAAGATAGCTATTTGGACTTCTAAAAATATTGGTTGCGGCCGGGTAGGTGACAACTTATAACACCATTGCACCACCATTTTGTTTTTAAATTTGTGTAGTTATGTAACTAAAAAGGTCCACGTTTAAGCGATGAAAATTCAAATTTTCGGTATGCCATTTACAACTTTGATCAAAGATCCAAATCATCACTCTTGATCGATCTCAATACACTGCTGCTAATTTTCGAGGCAATTGCTTTTGTTTTGTACAAAATGGATAACATTTTTTGTGTCCAGAGACCTTTGTGTTCCAAATTTACAAAAGTGATATGTAAATATTTCTATACGGAGAAACACTAAGTTCTATTTCCCCAGCGCATCTATAAAAACGCGGGAAAAATATGTCCAACTTGCTAAGATCAAAATCAAAACTGCAAAATTGAAATCTATTTTCTTGGTTATGAATTCAGTTAAACGAAACTTATGCAACCATTACTTAACATTAATTGGGACTCATTAACCAGAGACAAGTTATTTTCTCTCGACAGAACTGCATTGAATGAAATTACCATAATTATTTGTGAAAGTGCTCGTTTCGGGACGGTTGAATCACAACTTCCTGTGCAAAATCCCGGGCGTTAAATTCATATTACATACGGTTCAGATTTTGATGCTGCGTCTTTTTGAAAACCAGAAACATTCTTTACTGAGTCTCAATAATAATAATAATAATAATAATAATAATAATAATAATAATAATAGTGATATTATCACATGGTGCAAATGGTGAAATACGTTGATTCTTGAATCAGGTACAAAAGTTAGAAAACATCTAAATAAAATGCAGCTCGTAGCGAATTAAGTGTTCTTAAAAAATCGCATCCACTAAACATTAGTGTTCTCAATGAATATGTTTATATCACTCGACAGATTGTTGGGTTAGTAAATGATTGAGTACGTAAACTTTGCTAAATGTTATGCCACAATATAAGGTGAAAATGATATAAAATAGGCTGTCTTTCTTCAGGATATGATTCTAACTCCATTGTTTTGGAATCCTCGACATTTTAGATAACCATTGTAGTAAGTCCGTGCAAAGTCTGTTTAATCAAATAACATTCTCTTTGCATGTCTTCAATATGTATACGATAAATAAGGCAATCTCGTATAATGCCCTTTCTTGTTTATCGGTCATTCATTTATTCGTTCATATTCCTCTCCATTTATTTCTTTCCAGCTCCATTAGAAGGGCAAGGAAATGTATATAATGATAAGCAGACTTTGTTTTTATATTGCATGAAATATAGGCCTTATTGATCACTTATCCATAATCGGAGGTTTATTTCTTTTCTTGGATTACGAGTCTGACTTTCCACCAGCCGAGTTACTGCAACTTTTGTTATCCCGTAAATTAATTGCTTTACGAAAATGGCGATGCCGATAATGATGACGACAATAATAAAATTAGTAATGATTTTAATGATTATAAATAAATGTCTACTCTGACAATTGTAGTCATACACAATTCTCGCGTGATTTTTAATTTTACGTCACCTGCAAATATAGAAAGAGGAAGTTAATTACTAGATAATGGAATGGCTGATATTCACATTTTGCACGTGTTGTAAATTTGTATAAATAGTATAACAAACTTGTGTATTTTCTCTTCCCGGTAGATACTGGTATACACCTAGACACCCTGTTTACCAAACACCGAGAAGAATCGATATGTATCTGACTCAGTTTACACACAGGCATTGCTGATTGTATTGTGAAATATACTGCTCTTATCTGTATCAAACCCCACTCCAGTGAATTCGGCTTCCCAGTCTCCCTTCGACCCACATCCACCCCGAGCAAGCCCCGGCGATGGCTCATGGGTCTCCAAAATGAGACATCATTATATCGTGTGACGTTCAAGGTTGTATTTGCATACTTCTGCACAAATTAAAATTTTTTTACAAATATTTTCTCTGAATCCTTTGTTATATCATCAAAGCCTAGTACGCTTTAGGAACAAGTGCATTTAGCACTATGCGTTTCTGTGCAAGGCGCAGAACAATTTAAAACTAAAATTTTTCAGTTAATCAATCTGCAGCGGCGGATTTTAGGCCTATGCGGGCCAGGTACGAAATGAGGACAATGGGCGTCCAAAATCTAATTTAATATCGCTGAAGAAATTCTGCGAAATATTCATAGAAAAATACAGGTTTGGTTTATTTGCAAAAGAATCATCTCTATTTTGAACATAAACAGAAAAATTTTCATTTAAAAGGCAAATTTAGTAAGGATAAATGTATTTTTTAAAAATCGCCTCCCTCCAACACCTTTCACACCTCGCTAAGGCCGCTACTGCAAACAGTCATTTGGCAATGAATGAGATAAAAAGACAAAAAATTCAAAATTTCCAAGGTGTAATTTGTGTCAACCTCGCACCTGACATCTAGCATGAAAGGGTATAAAAAAAATAAAAAAAATAACTGCTCTTCGGCCTCTCCTGCTTCCCACCAATACACCAAATCCACACCTCCGACAATAGCCCATGGGTTCCCAAAACATCTGTACAATTTGTATTAAAGCCCCTAACAAAGTTTCCTTCTTTTTATTTACTTGACCTATTTAACCGCCTTTAGAGTTTATCGGGAAGGAACCAGAATTATGGATCATCTTAACAATTGGTCACTAGGTGGACAAATAATCCCGATGATTGTCTGTATCCAGCGATAAGAACCGATGCACGAACTATGTAGAATATAGTATTTTAAAAGTTTATTTCATTTAAAACTGTGTTTCAGTTCGACTTAATTATCCTCAAGAGTTCGATGACAGCAATTCATAATGCAAAATAAAATCTTGGGATCTCTTCACATTTTTGAGGAGTGGGAAGGCACAACTATCATTTTTAAGACTCGTAACTGGAAATAATGGTATTGCAACACTGCAAAACAAAAGGCAAATTGTTGTAAACAAAGGCTAAGCATGTTTTAATTGTATGTTTTGAAGGAATTAGTTTGGACAATATTTTTGAGTATATTTTAAACTAGATATCGAAATTGAAAGAAAAATCTTCTGTAAATTTCTTCCAAACGTTTTCTGCAGTTGACACTTGCTTTGTTAAGTAGGATTACCCATTTTAATTGCAGAATTACTCAGATCATTATTTACATCATAAACTAGAAGGGCATCAGTAGTAGCTAAGAATGCGGCTCCTAAACCAAAAGCGGATTCTAGACCAGAGACACCCACCCCTTCAAAATAAATATATTCTGATATTTTTTTCACCACCCTCTCCTAAAAAAAACCACCCATCCTCATCCAAATTTCAGTATATATAGAGACGGATCCTAAACCAAACCTATTTTGTAATTTTATTAAGGAGTTATTTTAAGCTCAAAATAAGACTAAAAGAGTGCCAGAAATTTTTTTTTGATCTTGGAGAGGAGCGTATCCTAAACCAAAAGTTATATCTCTAATCAATATATTTACGAACTTTTTATTGTTATTTTTTAAAGTTAATATACTATACTTTAAGTCTATAATAAAAACATATACTACGGTAAAAAAATATGCTATACAAAATATCAAAAATAACTAGTAGCGTCACTGGGCCCCTTCATAACCTGTGGTTCCTTTGAGGGGTCCTTTGCATGATGATGTCTTTCTTATGACCGTTATTGGCACCCCACAAAGTTTTCTTTTTGGCAACATTCTTTCTGAATGTTTCTTTATGGGGCACTCTTCAATGAGGTAGAGAGCTCACGCATGCATGCTACTGGTTATTTTAGGGGGCTTGCATAGACACATCCCCCAGCGAATCACTAAACGAAACGAAACTTTAGAGATTCAGTCTAGGCATTGCGGTTTCATATAACCCCCACCAAATTAACCCCGGGGTAAGTGCAAATCGCACTCACCACGTTGTTCAACGTGATGAGGATTACATGAAACCTTGGGGCGGTGCCCCCCATCTTTTAAAAATTTTTTGGTAGCCCAGGACCATACCCATCGACATATGCCAGTGATGGGAATCGAACCACGGACCTTCAGTACGAGAATCCAATATTCCTGCACTGAGCTATGAGATTCGGTTACATGTATGTATTCGAGAAATTACTATATACTTACCAGTTACCTGTGTGAATGATTCTGAAAATATATATGTGTATGTGTGTGTTTAATCGCGAAATCTAAAATATATTGTACAGAAAAACGAAGCGGCTGTGTATTTATACAGAAAAAAAAAACGACAGGGCTGTTTACATTATAGGCAGAGACATTTTCATGGTCAATATCATCCTTCACGTGTAATACAACGCTGTGTACATTATAGGCAGGTCTGAAAATCAATAGGTGGGTTTTTACCAAGCCTGTAAAGATTCAGGGAATTCTGTTTTAGAAACAGACAGACAGACTAAGCGGCTGTGTATTTATACAGAAAAAACGACAGAGCTATTTACATTATAGAAGAGACATTTTCACGGTCACTATCATCCTTTACCTGTACATTATAGGCAGGTCTGAAAATCAATAGGTGGGTTTTTACCAAGCCTGTAAAGATTCAGGGAATTCTGTTTTAGAAACAGACAGACAGACTAATACACCTGGAAATCACTTAACAGACAAAACGAGCTCACTAATAAACCCGGAAATCACCAGCAGCGCTTTATTACAGATAGTCTGAAAATCAATACCGACATAAAGTGCATTCGAACCAATCTATGTTCGACAATCCAGATACGATTTTTAAACAAGCTGGAACGGTATTATCTCCCTTCTATAATGACCAAGTGCCAAAGTATTAATTCCGTCTTTACAATATCTTTTATCATCAAAATTACTTAGTCCACGTTTAATAATCGTATCAGTTTCAAGTTTGTGATGATTTGATCTGACATTTGTCTTAATAAAACTGACATAATTATTTAGTGCTGATGTGAAATCGTTAAATTTCATACATTTGTTTACATAACCACGTGGAATTCCTTTCGCTTTCTTTGTCAGTTTATTATCGTCGAGAATAACGGCGTACATTTTACTTCGAAGTCCAACAAAACTCTCTCACCGGCACAAGCATAAATTCGTCCTTAAATTTACCAATAACTTTTTTATTCGTATTATCATTAAATCCACTACTAGTCGGATAATCTGATAAATCAAATAAATTTTTATTGTTATAAATATCCTCATAGACATCTTCACATTTTATATTATAAACTAGCCAATCTGTATCAGTAAATAGCAACTCCGAATCCGGCCACTGCTTTTTGGTAAAATAATAGTGAAAGTCGTACATTAGCCACTTTGATATATCAAGTACAGCTGCACCAACATATATTGGTTTATTTAACTTTAAATTTGTCTTTCGTCGTTGTATTGCAACAAGATTTTCATTAAATATTTTCATGCTGACAAAACCGTCATCGTTAACTAATTTATTTCTGCGATTTATATCATTAACAATTTCAAGATTTACTCGTTTTCTAATGTTTTCCATTGTCTTTCCAAAAACTGAGTTATTCATTAACTTAAAAAAGTTTTTCTCAAAGTCGGTCTTAGCCACAGCACGACGTTTGGTATTTAAGTCAATATAATTTGACATCCACCTAGACTGATTAAATTTTAGCACACGACGGACTTTTCTCAGAATTAGTCCAGCATCTACTGCCTGATTTAAATTTTTGTAATGTATCACGTAATTTCTTTTATTTAATAAATTTGGAACTAACTTATTAACAATCGAACTTTTAGCTGTTGTCATGGCTCGTTGCTCAGGTGATAGTAAACTGTAATCTATCATCATCGATTCTGCACAAAATGAGTAGTCGTTATGTAGATCATGTAACGAACTAGGGTAATCTAGATCGACTTCAACAAAATAACTGACATTTTCTGGTAAATCTTTTTCAGTTTCTTTAAGAAATTGATCTGGAGTTATCCAATGAAACCCACCGCAGGGCATTGGCTCTGACATTGCATACCCATACAAATTGACACAATCTAGATAAATAATATAACTTGACGGGAGATTTTTATCATAATTTTTTAGATATTTATTATTAGCTACTGCATATTTTTTTGTTATAACACTAATTCCGCCTCTGATACCTTTTTCAATAAAATTAAACATATCGACATCTGTTAAGAGATCCAGTTCTATCTTACTTGTTTTTAGTGGAGCGTCCCATGACAGCCAGGAGCAGAATAATACCAATAAGGATCTAGTCCATAATTGCTGTAGCTTACTCGACGAAAACTTTCAAAAACATCTGCTAGTAATAAAACATCTGTTTTCAAATATAAATCATGATAATCACCAAATGTTTGACAACTAAATTTACTCCAAATATTTTGTGCATATTTATACTCGTCGTCTGTAATATCTTCATTTATGAGCTGTGAGTAAAATCTGTCTTTGCTAGGCAGAGAAGTTTCATCAAATCTGCTCCAGTCGTCGAGATACTCATATGGAAAGATACCTTTTTTGTCGGATTGATATAGTTTTCACCAAAGCAACTTCGCAGATTATTAAAAGAGCTACAACCTTTTACGAGCTCATCTAATGATGCTGCCATAAATTGCATACTGTCAATAAAACGTAATTTACCAAGAGTTACTGACATATACTTTTCAAAATTATTTGGTATACATTTTATCTTATTATTTAGTTTTAGTTTAGATTTAATTTCCTCGTTGCCAAAAGCTTCTACAATGATATGACTATCATAGCCGCGAAAGTTATGTAAAACGACAGGTATAAACTTAGGTGCATGAAATTTTAAATTACAATTATTATGAACCGCTCCACGATACTGACCAGTTAAATGACAATGATCACGAACTTTATCACAGACTCCGTTTGAGTCTACTAAAGATTTTTCGCAAATATGACAATTAACCGCTTCATCAAATTCAAGTTGTTGTTTAGACGTTATTTTCATTGGAGCTGTCTTAAATAATTTGTTAGAAATTTTATCAATTTCATCTATAAGATTTTTTAGTAAATATACCGCCGGACTTTCAGATTCACTATCTTTACATCTATACAACTTAACCGGACATGAAAACTTATCGTCGATGCAACAAACTATTTTATAAGCTATTCCGCAAGGAACATGTTGCTGTATTTTTCTTGTACTTGATTTATTAGGATTATTTTCAGCGCCAGCTACTGGAACGAGTAGACACTCAAAATCGGCATAAATAACGAAAGGTATATTAGCTTATGATCATAATTTTTAAATTTTGAGACTTTTTCTTTTTCGCCGGGCATAGTTATTCTTTGAACGTTGACACAGTATTTAAGATGTTCCTGTAGTTTTTTAGGTTTAGAAAACCCTTGTAAGCATCTGTAACAGAAATATTTCTTTTTTTTATTTTTATTATACTGTCCGCCAACTAAGCCGTTAAAGTTTTTTTATCCAAACGTAATGTCCTTGATAAAATAATAAATTTATTGTCTTTTGTGTAGCAGTCTCTGAAATATACCTTGGAGAAACATTTTCTTTATCGTCTAGTCCGAAAACATTTACTGAGATTTTGCTTTGTTTTTCAAACTTTGGTATCTGATTTTCTGCTACTGGAAAAGTTATTCCGTTGAGATCTAGTTCGTCTTTGTATGGCAAATACTTTTCAGTTCTATCATTATGGTCACTCTGAGGATGTTTCGCAGACAAAATTGCCCAACGAAAACACTGATCGTCGTTGCTGTTAACATTTATGCAGCATTTTTTGTTTTTAATTTTTTTAGGGAGATCGACGTAAGAACTACCTCGCAGTATGTTAGTGATTGGTAAAATTACTGGTAATTTTGTGGCGATATAATCTTCCGCGTATATATCAGCAAGTCTTTTCATCAAGTTTATATTATAATATACTTTTATCTAATTTATAATACAATGACCAGCGAAACGAAATCTCCAGATGTAAAATATCATCAAACAGTTAATATATTAAATTGCAAGGAACTAGCTGAAGCAGTTCGAAAATGTCTGTCGGGATATAGTGCTTATTCTGTTAATGTGAATATGATACCTGGCGAAAATGATAGAATAACGTCAGGGCAACCAGCTCCGGACAATTTCTTTAAAAACATACTTTTTCTTTTTCCGCAGATTGCGCAAAGACTTTTCAGCATCATCCTGTTGTTCTTTGTTTTTTCTGTTGTTTCATTGATATTTTCTGTTTTAGTTGACATTATATATTTGTAATTTAGATAAAATTAGCAAAATTATAAATAATTTTGTGCAAGCGTTAGATAGACTTACAAAAATTTATTGCAATCTCATCATTAGCGTGAGAAGGGTGCTTGTCAAATTGTTACATAAATTTTAAAAAATTAAATTCCCTGACGTTGTCAGAAGATTGGGACATTTGTATAATGAACATTATACAATAATATCCACAAGCAGAAGTTCCAACAGGTTGAAGTTGATTGGACGAATAGTATATTATTTTATATTTTTTGTTTATATATTTTTTTATTGCGTCGCTCGGAGGAAGTCCAAACGAATCAAAATAATTGTTATTATAAACTGCTACCCAATGTGTACCAGATCCGTCGTTGAAATCTTGTATATTTATCACGCAGGAACCACCTGTGATGTTAGTAAGTTCATCTTCAGAATAAACTCCGTGAAATCCGGGAACCGATCCTAACTTATCAAGTATATAAAGTTACTTAGCGGGGTGGCCGTGTTCCCGGCAATGTTAGTCCTCGTCCTCCTATTTCTAGCAGATTTGGTAGTATACTTCCCGCTAGTCCTGCTAAAAGTAAAGGAAGAAATCCTCCTTGTTTTGTTGGAGGACGCTTTGTTTTCCTTTTTCTCGATGATTTTGTTTTTCTTTGTGGCATTATATTTATCAGTCACATAAAATTTATCTTTAGACTATTTTTTTTATTCCACTGCCAACAATACCATGACCTTCAACTGCTTTTTTCTTTGCGCCAGATATTGCTCCAGTCGCTGCTGCTAGTCCTAATGTACCTAACACCGGCAAAATTTTAGGTATTATTGAGCTAGCTAATACAGATAGTGCCGGGCCAAAGGAACCACCTTGTTTTGCCATCGCTGTTATTTGTGCAGCACTTAAATTTAAAACGAAAGGTTTTTTGCGATCGTACCTGTTTACTTGTTTTTTGGTTAACATTAATTTTGTTAAAATACCCTTGGAAATGTTAGGGTTGATTTTTAATGATACCTGTCTCTGCTTTGCAACAGCAGCTGCTAATTTTTTAACTTGACCATCAGTCAAATATATTTCTTTTATAATATATTTTGTCATCTTATATTAAAGTTACAGATTCAACTCAAACTTTGTTCAAACTTAAAAAATTACTAGTAATTTTTAAACTTGTACGGTCATTTTACCGCCAACAGAATCAATCATAATAAATCTGTAGCTGATCACTAACGCGTACACGTACAACTGCGTTACTGGAACTGCTCCAAGTGTCAAGGTAATTTCAATATCAGCTGTCGAATCAACTGCTTGCTCGCTGTGTTTACTAACATCAAAATAAAATATTGGATAAAGTGTACGAAATTCCTCTACTAATATCTGAGATCCGTCTTCAACATCCTGATATTTTTGCACTGCGTCGAGCAGATACATGTAAGATCGAGTAATATTTTTATTAGTGTCATCTGCAAAATTACATTCTATCGCTCGTTCTGGATATTGCTTTGAATTTAGTCTAGCATGTATTCGTCTAACATCAGCGTTATCAAATATTGCATTATTTTGTTGTTGGTAACCACGTCGCGCTTGCTGTTGAAATACAACAAATAATTGCCTCGGCAGTTGTTCACTTGATGTTGTTGTAACTCTCCATGTGTAGTCGGTAGTATTTGGAACTGCTGTTTGATATATTTTATGTTGCTGAAAATAAATTCTGTTTGTATGTTTGTCAAGTATACTGTTTAATTCTGACATTTTAGTGATTGATGGTGTTATTCGTGGCATCCATAGCGCAAGTTTATTTATGATAAACTGTACATCGACTCCGCCTGACCTAAACAGGCAGTCGTTTTGTTCTGCTCGATCTAAAATAAGTGTATGTTTAATTCCACGAAATACTTTATTGTAATCGCGACAAAAGCCAAATATTGTACTTAACGGCATCATCATTGTAATTTGAAGTGATCCTTCTGCAAGTGCCTTTCTTTTAGCATAACCTTCATTGTAACGTGGATTTTTTATGCTAACTGCTTTATTAACTAAATCTAACATTGCAACACCGTCCGCAGCTGCTCCTGGTGGTGTTATACCAAGATTATTACATGCAGCAGTAAGAGAAACTCTTGTAGCATCTTGATTAGCGGCTGCATCTGGTGCGGCTATACCAAAGTTGTTAGCATTAGCGATAAGAAAATTTCTTACCATTGGAAAATCTGCAGCGGCATCAGCTCCGTGTATCAAAACACCTTTGGAGAAAAGTTCATTTGATACGGCTAAACCATCAGTTCCAGTATCTTTAAACCACATCATATTAGTTGCAGTCGATCTGGAGTAATCGTCGGAAAACGAAATAATATTTAAGATTGTACTTGCAACTTGCAGGTGACTTGAAATATCCTCAACAGTTTGATTGGCCAGTTGATATCGAGCACTTTTGAATAAGCACCAGCCATTATTTATAAGAGCTATTTCTGTGCCTGCTCCAATTGCAACAGGCGGATTGGCTACCGTCATAATCTGACCGCGAACTTCTAATATTGCTTTGTGTGGCAGTAGAAATACATCTTCGTCTCGAGTATTAAATGTTCTAATGCCAGCTTTATTTGGTTCATTAGAATTTTCATCGAGATACTCAACATACTCAAATTCTGTCACGGTGTCATCGATGTCATAAGGTTCTGCTAAATCGAGATAATTTTTAACAGACACTTTTTATTTATTAGATTACATAAAATTTTATTGCGGCGCTGTTACTTTAGATATCAATTTTTGTATAATCTCCTCGCCCTTTGGTGATAAAAGTTTTTTTGTTGTTGTTATCATAGCACGTTGAGTTTCTTCTGTTGGAGCGATTTCTGATATAACTTGTTTTATCTCAGATGTAGACGGTGCGTCCCTCACCTTATCAGCTATTTTTTGTCCCACTGCAGTTCCGGCGGCAGATGCAGCTCCAGTTGCAAAAGCTTTACCTGCGTCAAGTGCAATTGGTGCAACTTTACTGGCGATTCCCGGAGCATTTTCAACAATTTTAGTAAATATATTTCCAAAAATTCCACCAACTATTTTTCTTCTGTAATTTTTTTTCTCTGTTTCATTATATCTGAGGTTGTATAATTTTATTGTCAATCACTATGTTACGCAACGCGTAGGTGTATATAATAAGTAACAACCTCGTTATTCAGATCCAGCTGTCGTCCAGATTGATCTGTCAACTGCATATTTATTGCTGTTATTTGATTTTCAACATTTAGCGGATAATAAATAACTTGCCCTGGACTAATTTGCATGAGCGATCCCGGTGGAACTTCAGGCGAAAAACTATATATTGTTTGTCCTTTACTACCCTGGGCTGAGTAAGATCCAGATGCAATAGAGCAATTTGTTAATATTGTGTTTACGTCAGTTATATTTACCGACAGTTCACCGTCATATGTTATAGTTTGTTCTGTGGTTGATCCGTATTGTTTGTGAGTAAATCCAATCAGAGATGCTATGCTTGTTGCTGATGAAAAATCTATTATCAAATTATTTTTTAATGTTATTCTAGCGCGTAATGTGTTATAATTCGGTACCAGTTCAAAATTGTCCGAAACTCCTCCATTTTTCGTTATTAATTCGCGTATCGTCTTATTTAAATCAGTTACGTTGTAGGCTCCTTGTGGAATTTTAACTGATTTCCATTGCGGGTTTCTTGTTATATCATCTGTAGCAAATGAAATTTCATCATTAACACCAGTTTTTCCGTTAGCCATGGAATGCCAACACGTACATAAAATTAGTCCAATTTCATACTGTTTTTCAGTATCAAGTTGTATTGGCGGAATATAATTTACTGAAAAATTTGCGCTATCTTTAGCGGCTGTGCTAGAGTCTAGTAATAATGTTGTTGACATTGCTATTTATTATATTTTTACAAAATTAAGTCGTTGCGATTTATATTAAATCGCGGTGTAAAGTTTCATATTCATCAGATGTCAATAAATTTTCTGATCTTAAATAATCAAGTATATCAATAATTTCATTGTCAATTTCAGCGCCAATATTTCCAGCTTCCTTTGATGATATCAACAGCATTAATCTGCCTATCATTTCGGCAGTTGATGTATATATTTTTACACCGGTTCCTGTTTTTGCTTTTGCAGTTCTGTCTAAGCGAAGTCTATCATAACCATTAAATACAGTTCTAAAATTTCTTCCTTCAGTTTTGGATTTTCCAGTTCTAAATTTTACTGCAGCATTTTTAAAAACACCAGCAATAACACCATCCCGGGCTTTTTTTATGAAGTTCTGTGAAAACTTTTTTTTTTTCAGCTTTATCAATTTCATCTAAAACTTGTTTACCATCTTTAATTTTTTTATCTAATATGGCAATTAAAGTATCATATTCATTTTGTGTTAATTTATCAATATTATCAACATCTTTAATAATATTTTCTTTCATAAAAGTATCATAATCTGAATCTTCTATTTTTTCTTTTACCATTCCTTTTATTTCTTCAATTTGCTTCATTCTTTCAGTTTCTTCGGAAGTTTTTATTTTTCCTGGGGATATAACTAGTGGCTGTTCAATCTCTTCTAAAAATGTTATGCCTTTTGGTATCCCAGCTTCTTCTTTTCTATATTCTTTCACTCGATTTTGATCATTTATTTTGAATTTCCTTAAAAAATCCCAACCCTTACCAAACCCTTTAGTTCTATTATCATCAGCTGTTTTATAAAATACATCAGCAATAACACCTTGCTTAATTTTATAAGACAGTAACATCATTTCATTATTTTTTGTAGCTTCATCTAATTTAGCATTAGACTCGTTACCAGAAAGTATAATTTTATTTAAATCATTAATAAGTTTATCATATCTTTCTTTCGACCAAGTTTTTATATTATCAATGTCATTTATATCATTTTCTGTCAGAAATTCACGATATTCACCATCTGATATTTTTTCATTTGCTTTTTTCTTATAAAATCGTCTTTGTTCATCAACATCTAAAAACTTTATCGTTCTCTCACCAATATCTTTTTGTTCTTGTTCAATATCCTCTAATCTTTCTGATAATTTTCCAAGTAACCTTCTAATTTCATGTGAAGTTAATTCTGCTAATCTTCTTTTAAATAAAATTGGATTATTAATCAGTCGATTTAATTCATTTTGTCTAGCAACAGGATCAGCAATATTTGCTACAAGAGCCTCAGCCAATTTTCTTTTTTTCCTCATCGGATCTAGCAACAATTTTTGCAGCAGCTGCTTCTTGTTGTTCCTTAACTAATCCAACCAAACCTTTCTCCTGTAGTTGCTTAAGTTCTTCTTCTGATAGTGGTTTAGTTTCAGGTTGTTTTCCAAGTAGTGCTTCAGTAACTGGTTTGAGAATCGTAGCTGTTGTTCTGCAGCAGTTATTTGTCCACGTCGTGCTTGCTGTACTTTTTGTTTAAACTCTGCTTGAGACTGAGCAAGTTTTTTTTAATTCTTCTGTATGTTTTCTGTATTTTGCTCGTTTATCCATAATTATTATATATAAATTTTATAAAATTGGTAAAATTATAAATAATTTTCTATCGAAAACAAAAACTTACTGTAAGTAACTGTAAATACAACAACGAAACATTTTAGTTGGATCACGTGTTAGTTTATCAAACAAGAAAAAGTTATATTTATCTTTTGTAGCATTATGATATAATTCAATAAATTTATCTTTTGTTACGTCACCACATTGCTCGTTCGCGATATTTCTAGCGTCAACATTGTCCAGTCCCGGAAATAATATAAAACAACCAGTATTTCGCCGAATAAATCTGTCAACATTATAAAAACCTTGGGCTAAATAAACAGAATTACCTTTCTTATTACGCGACAGTGAAAAATACGATCTTATTTTGTTGATTTCTACATTATTTAGCGGAATATCGTCAAAAACTACTATATTATGTTCATCTGAATCAAGTTGATTAACTGGTTGTTTGATAATAAAAAAATCTTGGCCAGCTTCAAGATTATCACGACGTTTTTTATTATATTCGCTTCGTAGCTCGTTCTTATCTTGATGTGGATTAATTGTATAAATATAAACTCGATCGTAATTAAAATTATCGCCTAACAGTAAATTCATTAGCAAATTTGTTTTTCCCGATCCAGTTCGCCCAACAATAAGATAATGACAATCTGGAAGTTCGTTGTTATGTTTATGTTTCACCAACCGCTCTGTATCAAAATTTAATATCGACGATTTTGCCATTGTTTGTTATATAATTTTATGTTATATTAAACTGATTAATGTTGACAATTTTATGTAGGACAATAAATAAATGAGCCATTATACAAAATTTGGAACATTAATAGGAGATTCATCAGTTGTAAGTACAACAACAATAACAAACGGCAAAATTGATTTATCGGGTTACCTGAAAAAATCCAGTGACACAGTGACAGGAAACCTGTTTATGTCAAATTAACGAGTACTAGATTTAGAAACTTCATATCCACCAATAAATGTTAATAATACACAAGCTGTTAGCTATGCACAACTAAAATCCGTCGATAATAATAAACTATCATTGACAGGAGGAATTTTAAGAGGCAACTTAGATATGTCAGAAAAAAAATTAATAAATTTGGAGACCAGGTATCCACCAGCAAACTTAAATTATACACAAGCGGTAAGTTATGCACAGTTGAGGTATGTAGATGATAACAAACTTGATAAAATCGGTGGAACGGTTATAGGTAATATCAACATGTCAGGAAAAATTTTATAAATTTAGAGACTGCATATCCGCCAGAAAACTTAAATCAAACACAAGCGGTAAGTTATGCACAACTAAAATCTGTTGATGACAATAAACTTAACAAAGCCGGCGATACAATGATAGGTAACCTTACAATGAGTAATAACTCAAAAATAACTGGACTACCAACAACCTCACCACAAGCTGATGCTGATGCTATCAGTTATGCTCAATTAAAAGAAGAACTTGCTTCATACCTTAAAAAATCTGGTGGACCAATGTCAGGTAACATAAACATGAGAGACAAAAAAATAACTACGACATATGTTCCAGTTAGCCCTAATGATCTAACAAATAAAGTGTATGTTGATAGTCTGTCTAGCGGTATAAAACGAACTAAAAACAATGTTGGATATATTCCAACACTTTATAAAGTAACTGACAACCGAGCCGGGTTTGAGGTAAGCGCATCAACATATTATCTCGAAAATTATCCTTATTACGCTTTCTCTGATAGACATGAGTGGACAACCAACGGAGAAGTTGAAAACTTTTGGATTAAAATTAAATGTCCCAATGCAGTTGCTATTTGGCAATTTCATTTGCGAGGTCGATTAAACTCTGGTGTTGGTCGAATTTATAATTGGTGATTGGAAGGATCAAATGATGATATCAACTGGACAACATTGTATAGCACAACAGACACTTACATTTCAACAACACAATATTTTACAATACCGACAGAAAACACTGTTAATAAGTACTTATATTTTCGAGTTAATGTTTTAGCTGCTGAACATCCATTTCCAGGACTGACAGCATTTCAAATATATACACTTGATGATCAAATTTAATCTAATGTTATAAAATAATGTCATTACCACCAATTATAACCATTGCAAGAGAATATTATGATAATATTTTAAACCCCAACAAAGATGTTGGAGCCGTTAATGAAATAGCAAAAATGTTACAAAGTTTGAAAAAACTTAACATCGAATCATTGAACAATCCAACATTGCCAGCAAATTTTGTTAATTTTATTCGCGTTATATATATGCGAGGACCACAACTGAAAAAAGCAATAGAAAACTTTGATATTATAAGCAGATACTGTCATCCTGATGATTGTCTAGAAGAACAAAAATAAGTTGAAATTATGTTTTAAAAAATATTACTCGAGCTTGATTGGTCTAATATAGATTTGATAATAAAATCAGATTTAATAAAAGCACGAGTTTATAGTGGAAGAACACTAGAAGAAAGACGAATAAACGAAAATCATACTCGTCTTGACAAACTAGTGGAAAATAAAAAAAAATGAGAATAAAAAGAAACAAAAAGTTATATGATAGTTTTTCAAAACGAGGTATATTTAAACATCTCGGTATGTACTGCCATGACAAAGAAACCTTAGTTAAAATCGTTACTATGACGTCAGACGCAGAGTCAATTATTAAAGTATACGCAAACGCAATTTTGCCAATGATACGTAAAAGAAGACCCAGAATTTGATCCGATTATTGTTAACAAGTCTCTAAAGATAATCAAAAGTTTAGACGATGAAATTAATAATTTTAGTGATGATGAGCGAGAAAAGTTTTTTTTACAGAAGTCGATCAAACAAAGTTGGAAGTAAAGTCTGATTCTTATTATGATATAAGTGAAGAAGATGATGTTCCATTCCCATCAATCCAGTACTCTAGACAATTGTCACTACGAAATTATTACAACGAAATTAAAACAATACTCACAAAACCATATGAAAAATTAATGTTAAAAGTAGCTTCTGCTGTTGGTCTTCTTACAACTGAACTAAATAAGCTTAAAAAATTAATGTTAGCAAATTTCGTTGTCGCATATACAATTATCAGGCAGCATCTTGTTCTCAAAAATTTTACGTTAGATCAGTTGAGCTTAGTATTAGGGTATATTGATGAAACAGAAATCGATTACAGTAATTTGGTGAATAAAACAGATTTGTACGAGAGTGAAGTAGGAAATAGTTTTGATTCATACGCTTGGTTAAAGAAACAATACGTACTAACAGATGAACGATATAAGGATACTTCGTCAGATGTTTATGACAAATACAGAGAGTTTATAGCTGATCCTAAAAATAATAAATTCCGCGAGTTTCTCGATTCGATTGTTGGTGCTAGAACTTTTGTCTTTGTATAAAATATTGTATAATGAAAAAACAAATCATCGATTTCAATCACATATCAGAAGAAATTCCAAAACAAGATGTTGAAGCATTAGTACAATATTGTAAATTTTATCACAAAAAGCTTTGGTGTGTAAAAGAATGTAATAAATACTACCGTAGAATACTTCGAGTAATATCATATTTACCATTGTTAATGACTAGCTCTGGTATAATCTCAAGTGGAGCATTATTAAATCCGTTTTTGTTAATTATTTCTGGTATCGGTGTCTCTCTTTCAACGGCATGTAAGAAGATCGAACCCAAGCTTGAGACGAAAAAAATGCTTGTAAGATAGCAATTATCACCTATAAAAAATTACTTGATCAAATACGATCTTACTTGCGAGGTGTAAAATATGATATGGATGATTTAATACGCGAGTTTCGTATTATTGACAGTATGTTAACGGATATTCTACCAATGAGAGACAGCAGGTATGAAAAATATTATCATAAAATATGGCTACAACAGTAGTAAATGTTTAGTAATATCTTTCTCCGACAAAACTGAAAAGTGTGGGGTCTCCTCTCCAAGATCGAAAAAAAAATTTCTGGCCACTCTTTTAGTCTTATTTTTAGCTGAAAATGACTCCTTAATAAAATTACAAAATAGGTTTGGTTTAGGATCCGTCTCTATATATACTGAAATTTGGATGAGGATGGGTTTTTTTTAGGAGAGGGTGGTGAAAAAAATGTCAGAATATATTTATTTTGAAGGGGTGGGTGTCTCTGGTCTAGAATCCGCTTTTGGTTTAGGATCCGCCTTCTTAACTACTACTGCATCTAAGATGCAAATCTCTATTTTCCCTTGTTTCACCAGCCTAAATTCTCTGCATACTGTCCGCAGTATAGTTATAAGTTATTGGTTTTCTAAGGGGAAGCAAGTAATGGGGTTGGTGATCTGATAGCGTTGAAAGCCGAAGCGGACAGAATGACTTCAGGGTTAACAGTAGTCTTGTTCAGCGACGGTCGCGTGACTCTCAGATAACACGAGAAATTTACCACGGGCGAGAGTATGGTCAAGGTCTATACAAATCATGCAAACCAAGGGTTATCAAAAGTCTGGAAAAGACGATCATTGGTCGAATTTACGTTATAACATTCATTACGGGCTGGTCAGTAATGCATATCAGTAAATTATAGTTCAGGTTAGAAAAAAAAATTGTTCTGCTCTTCCATAGTGCATAGGAACAAAATGAATTATATGGAGAAATTAAGATTTATGTTTGTTTTCTTTTTGTGGGTTTTAACAGCATTTTTGACACTTTAATGTCTATATTATGCGAGGAAATGGAAGCGAAGAGCCTTTCCGAAGGACACAATGAGGCAGCAGGTCTGGGCGTGTGTGTGTGTGTGTGTGTGTGTGTGTGTGTGTGTGTGTGTGTGTGTGTGTGTGTGTGTGTGTGTGTGTGTGTGTGTGTGTGTGTGTGTGTGTGTGTGTGAGAGATTTGGATTTTTAACGTACCTTTAACAATTTTTCAGTCTTATCCCTACGATGTCTGTAGTGTGCCAGTTTATAGTGATGTCTAACACTGAGGCATAATGACGCAGACATGTAGAACGATGTCCACACAGTCGCATTATCCTGACACCAGGCCGACCAGTCCTGGCACTAACCTCTTAATGCTGAGCTCCTAGCGAGGAAGCTGTTTGTACCATTTTTTAAGTCTTTGGTATGAATCGGCCGGTGTTCGAACCAGCGACCTCCCGCATCGGAGGCGAACGCTCTAACCACTAGGCCACAATATGGTTAACTACTTGAACATTGAATGTGCTGGCTTTCATATGGCTAGAAAATTTAAACGAGGTGGATATATAAACTAAGCGAAATGAGGAACCGACAAGAGATAATTCAAACATTTAAATGTATTTTCAGTTCATCTAAGTCATTATTATAATTTAAATAGTATTGCTATAAACCATACAATTGTTTCTATCCTCCATTTCTAACTTTCCCTTTTCCGTTGCTTGATTTGGCTACATTTTTCCATCATTCATTGGTCCAATAGTTGATATATCATAGGGAATATGTCGCTGTCATGGGATGGAGGTAGGTAAGTCATACGAATTAAAGAGTAATATATATAGTTCAAGCAAGAACAATCTTTCCTTTACCAACCCACTCGTCGGGACATGGCAACATTTAAATAAAACGTCATTGAAATGGTGTCTTAGTGGGTATTACTGTTTTACAAATCAGCTAGTATAAGGGATACGACCAGCGTGCAAAGTTGCCGCGAGCGCTCTTGTCCGATGCCAGCTATATTCACCGCTGACTGGCGCATAAAAATGAGCTTGATTTTTAGGTATATACAGAAAATTTTATCTATCTATTGCATATTTTGTCATAATAAAAATGTAGCAAAAATCATGTGAAAAATAAATAACAGCGAATTGTTTCTGACAATGACTTCCGAATCTAGAACATAGCAATCAGATCTGCTTGACTCAAGTCACAATTATTACTTCCGCGTCACTATCCGTGGATGTAATCCAAGTCTTTTTTAGAGCAGTTTCCCTCTCTCATTTTGGTACGCGATACATGGGTTAGATTGAGGCATTCTTTGTATTCATTTATTTGTAGGAAATTGTTTATTCTTTGAATATGAGCAATATGGTGTGGTCGTCCTGGTGTAGTTAGGCGACAGTGCACAGCGAATAATGAGGCACTGTTGGTAATCTGGAGGTATAATTGTAGACCCACTGTACGTTTTTCGTTGCACTATAGTGGGTTCGAGAAATATTAACAAATGTGATAAAAACAAGTGCCGAAAGGGGGGGGGGGGGCCAACCGGGTATATGTCCCCGTGGCATGGGCCAGTAAGCGGGCCCGGACCGAAGAACGCTTTTGAATTTTATTCAAGAAAAATTTTGTTTGAACAAGAACTAGGAGAGGCCCGAGTGTTTCTTACCCCAGGGACAGTGATCGCTCTCTACGGCCCTGACCAAAACACAGTGCGTTTTGTGTGGATGTCTGAATTCCATAAAGGGGTGTGTGTGTGTGTGTGTGTGTGTGTGTGTGTGTGTGTGTGTGTGTGTGTGTGTGTTCAGAGATGATGAAAGTAGTAACTTGATTTGTGTCACAGTCTAAAATATACTGTAACTTTAGATTTCGATGAATCACCTAATTTGTCATTGTATATTTCGAAAGTAGTATTTATACATAAACTTTCCCTAGTTGTCCAAAGTATATGCCACATAATTAACATTGCTGCGTACCATTTCCGAGAACTGACTAAGAGAATTATAAGAAATTAATGCATATCTCTCAACTACCTCCCAAGACAACATATAAGTAAGATAAATGTAAGGTTTTTATAATATAAATTTCACTATGAAATTTCCTAAGGATGTTTGAACAATATGCAGTACAAACTTAGGGGAGATTGTGACAACAAATAGTCACTAGAAATTGCAGATATAATAACATTTTAAGAAACAGTTTTAAAATCGACCGGTAGTACAAGAAGAGGTAGGTATGTTGTTATTGATCAATGAGACTGAGTCTTATTAATTACTAGTTTCATATTCAGCGCGAAAAGCCTGGAACTGATAGGCTGATCTCATCGTATATGGAGTTTACGGTTAATTATGGTTTTTAAAGCTTGTACTAAAATTTATGGCTCGTATCAATGATGGTGTACATGCAAATCTACTTGGATATAAAAACACACATTTTTCACGTATGGGACATTCTAAATAAATCGAAATCCTCCTAGAACTGAAAATTAAATTGGGTCACAAGAGTCTTCGATTTTGAAGGATATAACACACACACACACACACACACACACACACACACACACACACACACACACACCCTTTGGTCGGTTTGACTTATCTTTTACCATCATTCATAAGTCCAGAGATATCGTGGGATGACACAAACGAAAATCCTCTACGTTCGTCATTTCATAGATTTTAGCCCGTATCTTGCTACGATGGTCCAGAGAGAGAGAGAGAGAGAGAGAGAGGGGGGGCCTTTGGACATTTTCATATTTAATTATTAATAATCGATGTTTAGAACATTATAGTATGTTTAAGAAACAACAACAAAACATTAAATACATCACAGTATGTATACCACGCAACCGAGGAACTTACTGTATAATGTCGACATGGTTTGCAACTTTGTATCATTGATAAACATTGTAGATAAATCCAGAGGAAAGTGCACACGAATTGTTACGACGAACCATATTCTTGCAGATTACTTGGTGTAATTTCTATTTCAAGGTTTTAATCCAACCCAAATTCCTTTTCTCTCTCACTCCACACTTCTGCGTCATTTGTCCGTTATGCGGGGTGGGGGGGGGAGGGACAGAAAGCAGAAAGGATTGTGATGAAAATATGTACCATATTAAATTCATTTAGAAAACGAGGATTATTTATACTTGTTATTGTTATTTTCAGAAGTCACTAATGATTAATGTGTGGAAATTCATCACTGATCTAGAATCAACTGCAGATGGTCACTAGAATGTTTATATATGAGTATTATTGCGCCATGGGCGGATCACAAATTGATATACCAATAGTATTGGTTTATCAAATTGCTTTATACCAACACTTTAAATGATATATATATATATATATATATAT
>JAECUM010010625.1:0-12439 GCA_016617855.1 Megalonaias nervosa
ACAACAACAACAACAACAACAAGCTCTACAGAGATCCCATATCTTTTACTATTTAGTGCAGTACTGCAGTGATATTGTCCAGGACAGTCATGGAAAAACCTGAGAAGCACTTCTGTTGCCCCTGTTTTCAGAATGCAAGGGTACTGCTTTACATGCCTTGATTTACATGTACATGTTATCAAGACTGCTCCTGCACAAGCACAGACTTCATACCAGCATGAGCTTGTCTCACTGTTATCAAATTAATTGAATTTCAAGAGCTTTAACAGTGAATCTGAGACCA
The DNA here is from genome assembly GCA_016617855.1 of Megalonaias nervosa. Lineage (NCBI taxonomy): Eukaryota > Metazoa > Mollusca > Bivalvia > Unionida > Unionidae > Megalonaias > Megalonaias nervosa. Next base: position 284 of record JAECUM010010625.1, read on the forward strand.
GGTAATACAGTATTCAGGAAGGTAATTTAGAAAACTCCAGGTACAGTGAATTTCAATGAACATGTCACTAGAAATAAATGTATGCATTTCTATATATTTCTCAGTTTGCTTTAACTAAAACCTTCCTTTGTTTATGTCTCCTGCTGCCATTTTTGTCACCTTCCATCATTTTTAATCTTTTGTTTTGGGAACTCCTGGACCTTAATGGTTGGAAATTTGGAAGACCCAAACCCAAAGCCAGGAAATATCATACCAGTTCTAGCCAGAAGACACATATTCAGTGAATTTTGATAATTTATATCTGAAGAAATGTACCCAAATGCATGTTAAAAAAAATGAATTTCCAAGAAAAAAGGAAAGTCTTTTTTATTTTGGTATATAATTTAGCAATATTTGGGACAATCTTGGGAAAATTTGTTTATCCCTAACTAAATATGAAATGTATATCATATATGAATTGCATCCGGTTCCAGTGATTTAAACCTTATTTAAATGGGTCAATATAAAAAGGTTAGTTTTCAGATTTACAGTAGCACTTTATTGATATACATTTATTGACATAAATGGGGATATTATGGTAATGTACTGAAGATTTCTGATAAATATGATAACTGAAGACCATAACACGATGCCTGTTGTTGTTCTTCGTCCTTTAAGTTCAAAGATCACCTTGACATCACTGACTGGTGTGATTTCTGTGATAATGTCACTGGCTGAACAAGCCAATTTTTGCTCTGAACTGTCTGTGGAACACTTGACAGGAGATGCCACTTGGGATGGCTTGATCAATAGAGCATGTGCTGCTTTTCTGAAAATTATTTAGCTTATGCTTCTGCAATGCCTCTGCAGTTCTTCTCTATTCAAAATTTGTAAATTTAGTATGAATGAGATTCCACCAGGTGGAGGTATCCTGTGTGAGATCTCCCCTAGACTTAGGGTCAGTGTTGAAGTGTTCCACGGATGACCTGAGGGAATCTTTGAAGTGGGTTTTTTTTTACACTGAGATTGCTTTCCATCCTTTACTGGGGCCCCAAGTGGCTGAGTGGTCTAAAGTGCTCACCATTATAGATCACTACCATCTCACCTGTCTGTGTCGGTTCGAATCATGGGCTCAGCCAATGTGGTATGTGAGAAAGCTTGCCAGTAGCTTCTCGTGGGTTGGTGGTTCTTTCCAGGGTTTTCCCAGGTTCTTCCGTCATCATTTATACTGGTGGCCATGTATAGCCTATCTTGTGCTGAAAAATGGCGTTAAACCCTACAACAACAACAACAACAGCAACCATCCTTTAGTTTGCCATAGAAGATCTTCTTTGGTAGTTTCTCTTCTGATATCTTGGTGACATGACCTGCCCATCTCAGCTGTGATTTCATCAGCAGATTGTGCTCATGTGAGAACCTCAGTGTCTGTGATCCTGTCCTTCCTTCCTATCCTCATCACATGGTTCCCACGCTACTGGGAAATCGGAAAAAAGTCAGGAGAAATGATCATTTTTTCCCCGACCATGAAAAGTCCTTGAATTTTGCAAATATTGATGTAAGTCGGGAAAAACCCGGGAATTTGATGCCTGAAACAATTACATAATTGAGTCATAACTGGCCTGATCGTGAATTAAATTTAACGAGTTCTAACCAGAATATTCGGAGGTTGCAGTATAGGGTAACATGGTCATATTCCGACCATTAGGGTAATTCCGACCATGAACGTACCTCCCACTGTGTACAACAAAGATAAGCAAATAACATGCTGTGTTCTTTGTTTTTATTTGTGCACATGCATGTGCAAATTAGTAAAGATATTTCCAGGAGGGTATTGTGACAAAATGACGTAATAGTCTCAGTATTCTCCCTTCCATGCGAGTTTAGAAGCGGCATTCATACTTTCTTTTTTTTTTAATTCAGGACCCTAGTCAGGCATCAATCATCCAAGATTTATGTAGCTTTCAATAACATAATAATTATGCTATCATAGCTTTAAAATAATGCTTCGTCTCTTGAAAAAAGTAAAAAGTGCACCAGTTTTATGACAAATAACAATAGTATCCAATGTTCTATATAGTGGTCGGATTTACCCCAGGTTATTTTTCATAAGAGGGCAATTCCGACCAAGAACACAAGCTTAAAGAAAATGTAGAATTATAATTAGTTTGTACTGAACTTTGAAAAAAAAACAAAACAGGAATAAATATGTAATTAAAAACAAATAAATAAAATATTAAAGGTCTAAATCTAAATAAAAATAAAATGTTAATTATCTCCACAATTATCTCTTTAACAACATCCACAATTATCTGTGTAGCAATATTGCTTTCTATCTGCTATCTCTCTGTCTGAAAATAAAATAAAAACAATTAAAAGCTTTTAAATCTGTCAAGATAAACAAAATCTTTGTATTTTACAGATGAAACTTGTATATGTACAATCTGTATATGGTGGTCGGAATTACATATATGAGAGGTCGGAATAAGCCACAACATAGTTGAATTTACCCCTGTGTATATAGTCATAATAAAATCATTTTTTCAATAAGAAGAACTAAAATTATATGCTTTTTCAATAGTGAAACTTGTTGCAAGAAGCCCTATAGACTGCTTCCCGTATCATAGTTAGGGACACAGTAGTTGGCTTCAATAATGAAGTTGTCAGTCTCATGTCAACGCCCTCAGTGGTTGGAATATGACTAGATTACCCTATATCATTTGGGGGCTTGCCATAAGCACATTTGTTGAGTCAGTCCAAATGCTCAGTGGATTAGATTCGTCTAGCAGACTTTTTTTTCCACAGACAGCTCGATATCAGTATCTTTTCTTACATGGAAGATATGAACACCAGTCTAGCATCAAAAGCGGCCAACAAGGTGGCTGCAAAGCGTTGCCACTTACCAGATGGCCTAGCAAACTTAAACGTTGTTAAATCTAGTCAAACCCGCATTAAATCGATCTGAAAACTATTTATTTTCTCATAAATTGTGAGTATTCAAATTGTTATATCTTTAATCTGCTGAAAGACAAAAGTAACTATGACGTTGAGGAAATTGAGCTGGTTCTCATGATTTGCAATGGTAGTCGCACGAGTACACAAATCTCACAACCCACATGTTCATGACCTCATAGATACCATAGTCACGTGATATCAATAATATCCCATTTCGAATGTTGTAGAAGAAAATATTAAATGAAAGTCATATGCTGGTTGTAATAAAAATACAAAATCGAAAGAACCCTAAATTATCTATATTTATTCCTGGAACATCTGCCGGGTTTTGTTGTGTCATGTGACTACCACGTTAATTTGTGCTCTCTGCTTGATGAATCTGACTGACCAGATGACAGCGACAAGTTTCTTGTCATTGTTCTCAAAATAAATATGTTGAGAATGATATGTTCTTTCTGATTTTTACAAAAGGTATCTGACTTTCATTTAATATAATTGAATTTTGTACAACAACATTAAAAAGGAGTTTGCTGTTGATATCACGTGACCATTGAGATTTGTGAAGTCATGTGACTAGTAATGCAAATGGCAAGTACCGGATCAGGTTTCATACATGCTGTAGTTTTGTCTAGACTGTCAGCGGATTAAAGATATAACGATTATAATACTTGCCATTTCTGAGAAAATAAATCATTTTCTTATCGATTTCATGCAGGTATGAGTATATATAACATTGTTTGAATTTGCTAGGCCCGCTATAGTAAGCGACTATGGTACCATATGCCACTACTGCACAGTGGCGGCAAATTCCAAATTTTCAATATGCAATTTCTCTGACTCCACATCCCAACCTAAATGTCCATGGGGTGGGAATATGTAGAGGAAATCCAGATTAGAAAATGGACTGCTATTCATTTTAAGCCAAATTTGTTGTCCAAAATGTCGAATCTGAGCTGAAATTTGGTGCGAAACTATTACACAGTGACGTGGCTTGAAGCATTGGTTTCAGATCTTAAATGGAACGCTGGAGAATTGTCGTCCCTTGTATCAAATTAAAAGACAATATGAGCCCCTGTATCAGTACAAGTTTGGGGACTGGTTTATCGAATTACAGGAAGACAAGTTGATTTTACAGAAAATTCAGTCCTTTTTAATACAGCAATTATAAATTTGGTCTTCTGTCAAAATTTAAACCAACCCTTTTGTAATTGTTTTTGAAATAATGGATTTTTGACCAAATCGTCTTAAGGAGTTAAGTTGTTTGAAAAATCTTGTTTGGGATTTTATTGGCACAGGTCAATTCAGGGTTAAACTTTTTTCCTTACAAGATAAGATTCTAATATTTTGTCTTTATTGTTTCTTTCATACTGTGATAGGAAATGTTACTTTGTATAACATGCATATACACTGCTATATAATTATTTACAATTAAAGATTTGAAAGGAAACAAAACCAATTTATGTTCATTATGTCGTTTCCATGTAGCAACATAATGCAGGTCAGCAAAGTTAGAATTTGTATTCTGTACATTGTAATAACCTTACATGTCAGTTTCTAGGAATATAATCAAACTTGTTTCATGTGATACATTTTGTGGTTTTGTACATGATCATCTTTACTGACTTAGATGTTTTGGAGAGTCTTGAAATAGAAACATCTTTAATATAGAAAATGCATTTTTTATTATCTAAAATGTTCTATAATTCCATTCAGTAATGGTCATATGTGAACCTTGAAAAACGTAATTTCTTCCTGGAAAAACCCTGGAAATGACCTGGAAATTTATCTTCAGAAAAGTGTGGGAACCATGTCATCAGTTTCCCCACGCAACCCTTGTGAAAATGGTTCAGCAGCTTTGAAAGATACCAAAGAAGTAATCAAGGCCATCAGTTTTTAGCACATACACATCTTTTGTAGTTCCTGTAATGGACTCAAATATCTAGACAGTACTTTCCTCTCGATCTGGAAGATTTGCATACTAAAAAAATACATTTTTTTACAAATATTGCCTGGAAACTTAATGTTATTATTGTCATTTCTTTGAATTTTGTTTTTGTTTTTAAATGTTTGTTTATTTGGTACATGTAATGCTATTGGTGATAAGTCTCACTAGAGACATTATGAATGTGACCTAGTTTTAACATCTGTTGTTGTATAGAAGATTGTCCAGTTGGTCCTAAATGAAATTTGGGGCTGATATGACATTCATTAGGGCCAACATAGCAGCAATCTTGAAAATATTGTTATTGCTGCTCCTTCTAAATGAAAAGTCACATCAACATGGGGTTTTCCTTGGAAGACTAATTATGATACCTAGTTGGTTCTAAATAAAAATGGTGATAATCTGATTTAAAATACGGCTGCAACAGTAAACATTTTTAAATCTTGTTTGTGATTCTCCAGAATTAATGGCCATTTTAGCATGGGTGGGGATTTTACACAAAGTCTTCTAATTGTTTCTAATTTGTCCAAAGTAAAAATAATGCAGATCTTATATCCAGCATGGCTGTCACAGTTGCTAATTTGAAAATCTTATTGCTCAAGAATATTAGACACGGTTTCACTACTCAGCAGTTAAAAAACAATTGATCTTGAATTCCTAGAAATAATTTGGATGGTAGGTCAAAGTTTCTTCAAGTGGCACATATGTTTTGGTCAGCATTTTAAAACAAAATTGCTGATGTTAGTATGGTGACCTGAATATTGGAGGGTCGGTCTACATGGATTAATTGCAGTAGAAATATATATCCTGGTTTCAGGACAACATTCCAAGGTCAGTTTTGTCTTCGTCTTTAGAAATAATTTACCAGCATGGCAGTGTACAATTTAATTCTCCTTGATATACAGTTGGTGAGGTTGTTTGAGGTTGAGGTTGTTTAATAAGGTCATGTATGGTATTCACACAAGCTGAATATTGCCAGTGGAGCTGAAAGCTACTTGTGTTCTCTTTGAAGTTTGCCACAGAGTAAGATTGTAAAGGACTCAGTGGTACTAATGATACGGACAAATGGGAACCAGTCTAGAAATGATAAAGATTAAATAGAGTATATATGGATTTGGCAGGCCAGGATTAGTTGATAATGACAATAAGATTTATTGAAAAGAATCTTTTGAGAGCTTATTCTAGTTGTAATTGAAAAAACAACCCACAGACATTGTGTTATTGATGGAATTTCAGTCCTTTTACAGGACTGAGTTTGGAAAACTCATTACTGAAATTAGTTGGACTCTTTGCTCATCATCATCATCATCACCATCAATCCCTTAACCCAAGAGGTCATTAGGGTACCACAGTTGACTTTACAACCAATTGTCTCCATCTTTCCCTGTTCTCTACTGCCCTTTGGGAATCTCCAAATCCCATGCCTGTCCACTCCTTAATGTTGTCTTCCCACCTCTTTTTCTGTCTGCCTCTTCTTCTACACCTCGCACTGTGCCTTGCAAGATTGTTTTTGCCAGTCCAAATGATCTTGAGACCTGACTGTACCACTTCAGTTTGCACCTTTTTACAGTGGTCATTTGGTCTTCATAGGATCTGATGGTTCCTTGGATCCTGTTGTGGACTTCTTCATTGGTTACATGGTCAATGTATGAGATGCACAAGATCTTGCAGAAGCATCTCATTTAGAAGATTTGAATCCTTCTTTGTAGATCTGATGTGAGCATCCATGTTTCACAAGATGGATATGCCAATCAAGTGCATCAGCCCTATTTTGGCATCTTTCCTTATTGGTCTCAACCTTGTTTTTGCAGCTGTTGTCTGGGCAATCCTGCAAAGTAGTTCTGGTTTGGAGCCCTCATCTGTGATAATTGATCCCAAGTACTTAAGCTTGTGACTCTTTCCAGCGTCTGTCCACTGACCTTTATTTCTACACCAATGCCATTGGTGTTGTTTGTCATCAGTTTGTTTTTTTTTTGGTGCTAATCTCCATCCCATATGCTGTAGAGGTTGTGTCAAGGCACTCAACCAAGTCAGCCAGTTCTTTTTCATCTCCTGCTAAACCATCATTATCATCTGCGAAGCGAAGGTTGGTGATTGTTCTTCCTCCATCGCTGACAGTGCCCTTGTGGTCATGCAAGGCATCCTCCATGATCCTTTCCAGGAAAATATTGAAGAGTGTAGGTGACAGTATACATGCCTGTCTGACTCCAGCTGTTGTTTGAAACCAATCTCCTCTGCTGCCATTATTGAGGACAGCACTGGTGGGTTTGTCATAGAGGTGCTCAACAACTTGCACCAGGTTTGAACTGATGTTGTACTTTATAGTTGGCCATAAGCATGCCATACCTATCAAAGGCCTCTTTGAAATCTATAAAGACGTGGTATAGATTCTGCTGATGCTGAAGGTGTTTCACGCAAAGCAGTCTGAGATTGAAGATTTGTTCTGTGGTGCTCCTTCCTGCTCAGAAGCCTGCCCGCTCTTCAGTAATAATTTTCTCTGCTTGATGCTTTAGTCTGTTGAGAATTATCTTCAGCATGACTTTGCTCGGGTGACTGATCAAGCTGATGGTTTTGTAGTTTTGGCATAGCTGTAGGTTTCCTTTCTTGGGGAGCATGATGTGGTGGGCCATTCTCCTGTCTGCCATATCTTGTTACAGACTGTTGTTAGGACTATGACTATTTCTTCTCTTCCTGCTTGAATGAGCTCTGCTGGTATGTTGTCAATCCTGGCTGACTTTGCTTTCTTTAGTGACCTGACTGCAATTTCTACTTCTTCACGAAGAATGGGGTTGTCATCAATCTCTTCTGCCTGAGATCAATTTAGTACTGCTGGATCTCCTTGGGTCTTACGATTGTACAATTCTGAGCAGTATTCTGTCCATCGCTTGAGGATCTCTTGATTTTCTTTGAGGCATTTTCCTGATTTGTCTTGGATGGTGGTAGATTTCCCTTGTTTATGGGTTGTGAGATCTTTCACCAGTTGATATGCCATTTTGCTGTCATTTCTACTCAGACTGTCTTTGATTTTGCAGCATTGTTTTTCTATTCAGGATTCCTTTGCCATTTTCATGCTTTTCCTGATCGTGTTGTTTATCTCTCTGTATTTTCTAGCTCCTTCATGAACTCTTTTTCCCTTTTTCAGTTCTCTTCTTTTGTTGCATAGTTCAAGGACGTCTGTTGTGACCCAAGGTTTCTTTTTTCGACGATATTTGCCAATGATCTCACTAGCTGTGCTAGTCACAACTGTGTTGAATGTGGTTGTTAAGGACTCTGGGTCGGTGTCCTGGCTATCCAGGGTTATCAAAGGTGCAAATTTACCACCTATCATTGCTTGGAAGGCTTCTGCAGCTTTGGATCTTTCAATTTTTCAAGGTCAAATCTGATTCTTGGTTGGTTAGGCTTTTTGACCATTTTCAGGTGGAGGTGAAACGTTGTCATTAATAAGTCATGGTCACTTCAGTATCTGCTTCTGGAAAACTTTGTGTTCTGGAAGTATTCAGTCCTGTGCAGAATCATTTTTTCACCAAGATGTGGTCACTGTGGTTGTGATGTTGTCCATCTGGATTGTGCTGGGTCCATCTTCTAGATGTTTTGTGAGGACCGAATGTGTTGGCTAGTGCAAGATTGTTGTAGGCAGCAAACTCCAAAAGCCTGAGTCCTCATTCATTTGTTTCTGCATTGCAGAAGGGTCCACAGGTGCTTTGCCAGTTTGTCTGTGAATCAGCTCCCACCTTTGCATTACAGTCTCCTTGTGCAAACAGAATCTCTATCTTGGGTGAGCTGTCAATGACATCTTGCAGTTGGTTATAAAAATTCTCCAGTTCGTGATGTTGAAGGAAGTCACCCACAGGCGGATGGTAATGAGCCTGCTTGAGACTGGGCAGCAAACCATAATGCTGTTCAAAATGCCCTTGTGGACAAGAAATCCAATGCCATGATTGTGTTGGTCCCCTCTGCTGCTGAAGTAGAGCTTATGCCCTCTTTGGTGCAGAATTGAAATCACATGTTTGAAACACATGTAGATGCAGAATATGCCATGGCTCATATGATTTTCTCTACAAAGAAGCTGTCATTAAGGATGCATTTATACTGATAAATATAGATTTTATCATGTGCCTTCAGAAATTTGTTGTTAATGAATGTTTAATATAGTGTTTGCATAGGTGTACCATGGGGACTGAATTAGTACTCTGTGTCAAGAAATATGCCTATGTAGTTTATAACCCTTGATGTTGAAATCAGAATTCACATGACCTTTAGCAAGAGGAGGTTTGTAGTGATTTTGCTTTGTTGTAGTAGATAGTTTGTGCTTGTTTAACACCATTTTTTCAGCACTTGATAGGCTATACATGGTGGCCAGTACATATCTTTCAGGAAGAATATGAGAACCCAACCCAACCCCCCAAAGGAAGAACCACAGAGAAATAGAAAGCTACTGGTAAGCTTTCTAACATACTATCTTGGCTTAGCAAGACTTGAACCCACATGGACAGAGGTGAATTGCCAGTGATCTGTAATGGCAAATGTTTTTGACCACTAGGCCACCAGATGCCCTTAGGCAATAGATAGGTTGGCTGGAACTAAACTCAGTTTTTGTGGACAGTTTGCTGATCTGCACCAAAATGAATGACTGACACATTGGGCGTAGTGATACGCCTAGCAATGTTGACACGGTAATGGTGACTTGTTTGAAATGACGCACAAAATGGCCTTGTTTTTTCATTTCTTTGACATTGATAATCAAACAAACTGGCTCTGGTGGCAGAGATATGTTGTGTTTGGGAAAAGTTTGGACAGTGGTTGCATATTATATTCACATACTGTTAGAAGAAAGGAAGGTTCCTGGGTTGGCCAGTTGTAGAATTCTGAGTGTCCTGGAAAAGATGTCCGGCATATAATATATTGGGACATTCGTTAATGGAATCCCTGGTTGACTCAGTTTCATTTTCAAGTAGTTTGCCCTAAGCGTTTGAAACTATATAGGTTTTTAGAGCACTCTGTTTGTGCAAGAGTTTCCTTTAAAGCAGTATCATGTTTTCAAGTTTTTCCAGCTTAGTACTGCAAAAAGGCAGATGTAAACAAGCAATTAAGAGGTGTTATTTGCACAATGTGTTCATTATGTGCATAATAGCTTTCATTAAAGTGACATTCTGTTGGCAGCAAGGAAAACCTTCAGGGCAAAGTGACTGGTAGATTCTGGTTAACATCACTGGTTTTGAAGCATGACATGGAAAATGAAAATAACAGAAAACAGAAATATGTAATAAATTGTATTTGTGCCAGATTGTGGATATTACATATGAAATATGGAATAAAATGAATAAGATTGAATAACATACAAATAGACAATAAAGTGGCATTTGTAGAGTCATAATCATTTACAAACATGGCATGCTGTAATATCTTTTGAATTTATTTTTTTTTATATTTTGTTAGGCCAGGACATATATTTCCAATTATTTTAAATTAAAAAAACCAATACATTGTAATTTTCACCTTAAATTTAAAATCTTTAAAGAAAACAACAAATGGGCTATTACATCCAATTATCATAGTCACTCTCACTTTTTATTCCTTTTTTATTGTTAATAACAGACTGAACACACTGCTCCTTCTCTCTTTCAACCCCTCCCCATTGTAAGGATTGAATAAAAATTCCACAAGTCTAGAAAGTAGGCTGATATATTGATGCAAGTCCTGCATTGTTCAAGAAAACCTTCATATACTATTGGAAGTGGTCTGCACAGTGTTTTGTTTTAAAATTTTGATCCACACCCATTGTTTTAGGGTGATGTGGACATTTGTAGGTGAATAGAATTTTTAGTAATTTTGTGGAAAGAGGCATTTAAGTTCACCAGTGTAATTGCAACATGTGGAATGATTATATTCATTCTGTTTAGCATAGCATGATAGTGGTAATTAGTCTAATGGTTATATATTGAAATTCGCTGTTATGTATTGATAATTGGTTATGTGGATTCGGGTGTTGGGATGTGGAGCCAAATATAACAGAGAAAGGCATTGTGGGATATTCATCTTAGCAGCAGCATTCTGTTCTAAAAGGAAATTGGGATCAGTTTAGGTTTGCATTGGTGATCTAATATTAAGGCAAAAAATATAGCTTTACCTGTAACACATATAGTGCATACAGGTACTTGTGTGGGCCAAATATAGCTGCTATCCTCAGAAATAATTGAAGTTTTATAGACCCATTTTATCCTCAGGTTTTTAGAAGAAAACACAGGGATTATATAATCTGCCTATTAGTGTTTGCATGCATGTGTTCATAATGTCTTACACCGTTGAAGATAGAGACTTAGAAACATTGAAATAAGGTTGGAAATGGTTGGCAGATCTGCATGATGTTAGAGTAGAAATGTATCCCCATGGGTTGGGATTTGGGGTCGTGTGGATTTATATAACATTGAAATAAAATCTTGAGTAGTTATTCTGGCATCATTACGAATTGGTGTATGTGATTAGTGACCCAACTATCAGGAAATGTAAGTTTTTATATCATTTACTGTTAAGCCTCGGGTGTATAGATATGGCCCATGGGTCATAACATTTATTTTCATGGCCAAGGGCCTATAGATATAGTCCCATGGGTTGTAATATTTATTTTCATGGCTCAGGGCCTATATATATATATATATATATATATATATATATACCTGTGGGTCATAACATTTATTTTCATGGCTCAGGGCCATATAGATTTGGCCCATGAGTCATAACATTTGTTGTCATGCTTGAGGGCCTACAGATATGGTCCATGGTTATAACATTTATTTTCAAGTTTCAGGGTCATATAGATGTGTCCCATGTGTCATAACATTTATTGTCATGCTTGAGGGGCCTACAGATATGGTTGCAAAGGTTATAACATTTATTTTCATGCTTCAGAGCCATATAGATGTGGCCCATGAGTCATAACATTTATTGTCATGATTGAGGGGCCTACAGATATGGTCCCAGTCATCATAACATTTATTTTCATAGCTCAGGGTCATATAGATGTGTCCCATGTGTCATAACATTTATTGTCAGGCTTGAGGGGCCTACAGATATGGTTGCAAAGGTTATAACATTTATTTTCAAGTTTCAGGGTCATATAGATGTGTCCCATGTGTCATAACATTTATTGTCATGCTTGAGGGGCCTACAGATATGGTTGCAAAGGTTATAACATTTATTTTCAAGTTTCAGGGTCATATAGATGTGCCCCATGTGTCATAACATTTATTGTCATGCTTGAGGGGCCTACAGATATGGTTGCAAAG
>JAECUM010010629.1:0-30210 GCA_016617855.1 Megalonaias nervosa
TTGAGAGAGAGAGAGAGAGAGAGAGAGAGAGAGAGAGAGAGAGAGAGAGATAAACAAATGCAGTTGCAATTTGAGAAAGAGGAGAGAGAGAGACAGAAAAGAGAGAAAGATAAACAAATGCATTTACAATTTGAGAAATAGGAGAGAGAGAGACAGGAGAGACAGAAAGATAAACAAATGCAAATAGGAGAGAGAGAGAGAGAGAGAGAGAGAGAGAGAGAGAGATGCAAAAAGAGAAGGATGAAAGGGAATTTCAAATTAGAACAAAAGAAATGGAGCTGGCAAGCGAAAAGCACATTCCAACTTAGCATACAAATTCAAGTTTTGATTTTGCAAAGAATATTAGGTTAGTGCCCCCTTTCAGAGAAAAAGAAGTAGACAAATATTTTCTTCGTTTTGAAAAAGTTGCTGAAAATTTGAAATGGCCAAGGGAGCATTGAATTCAATTACTACAGTGTGTACTTTCTGGTAAAGCTAGTGATATTTACCATTCACTGTACGTTCAGCAAAGTACTGACTATGATTTGGTTAAGGAATGCATTTTAAAGGGTTATGAGTTAGTCCCTGAGGCTTATCGGCAAAAATTCAGGAACTATAAAAAAGCTGGACAAACTCATGTCGAATTTGCAAGAGAAAAAGAGCAGTTATTTGACAGATGGTGCTTAGCCAAGAAAGTTGAACAAGATTATGAAAGTCTAAAACAACTTGTATTACTTGAAGAGTTCAAGAACTGTGTCCATAGTGACATTAAGACTTCTCTTGACGAGCATAAGATCGAAACTTTGGAAAATGCTGCTCGTGCTGCTGACGAGTATTTCTTACCTCATAAAGTTCCTGCTGTTGGCAAGTCTTTCACTCAGCAGTCTACTGGCAAAAAGGTATTTCAGCCTAATACGAACCCTTCTAAAACTCAATCTGGCACAACTTTTAAAAATCAAGCTTCTGATAAGCTTGATTCAAAATCCTTGTCTCTTCCTACGTGTACCTATTGCAAGAAGAAAGGACACGTTATTTCTGATTGCTTCAAATTGAAATATTAGCATCAGAATCAAGAGAGACCTATCCCAAATGCTCTTTTTCCAAGAGGTCAAGGTCACAGTCATGTATTGAAAGCAATACATTTGTTGGGGCTAAATAAACCCCAGTCTGACTTTATTATGGAGAATTATGAACCATTCATGTCGAAGGGTTTCCATATCACTCTTGGGTGATTTGGCCAATCCTATCCCTATTAAAATTTTAAGGGATACAGGAGCTTCTCAGAGTCTTTTATTATCAGGTACTTTGCCTTTTTCTGAGAAGTATTCTTCTAATGAGAGTGTTCTTGTTCAGGGAGTAGAGTGCGGCTTTGTTAATGTTCCTCTCCATTCTGTAAATTTGTCATCAGACTTAGTCTCAGGACCTGTGACAGTCGTAATAGTGTCTTCTTTCCCCGTTGAAGGCATTCATTTGTTACTAGGCAACGACCTAGCTGGAGACAAAGTCGTGGTTAATCCAGTTGTAACTGACAAGCCTTCTTTGGATCAGAAAGTCTATCCAACTGAAAAGAATTCCCTGATTTATACCCAGCTTGTGCAGTTACTAGGTCTATGGCAAAGAAAGCTCTTGAGAATAATATTGATAAGGAAAATATTCCTTTAGCTGACGCATGTATTGGTCAGGCTTTTGATGAGGTCACTTTCACTCCTTGTTTGGATCAGTCAAAAAGGTATTGATCACAGTGATCCTCTTTTAACTGTTCATTCTCTTTTTTCTAATCAGAGTGACAAATGACAATCACTTGTCGTCGAACAGGAAAAAGATCCTGAGATCTCCTGTTTGTTTCAGAGGGCCATTAGTGAAACTGAAACCACTGAAGTACCTGTCTGCTATTTCATTAAAAATGGAATTCTTATGAGAAAATGGAGACCTCCCGAGGTACCTGCTGGTGACGAGTGGTCAGTGAACTATCAAATTGTAGTTCCAAAATCTTACAGACTGGAAATTCTTAGTTTGGACCATGAAACTCCTCTGGCTGGTCATTTAGGGATTAATAAAACTTATCACAAGATCTTGACTCACTTTTATTGGCCAAAAATCAAAAGTGATGTTTGTAAATACTGCAGATCTTGTCATACTTGTCAAATGGAAAGCTAACCCATTCAGAAGATACCTAAGGCTCATCTGCAACCTATTCTTGCATTTGACGAACCATTTAGCAGAATTATGGTAGATTGTGTTGGTCCCTTACCGAGGACCAAGTCAGGAAATCAATACTTGTTGACGATTATGTTTGCGTCAACAAGATTCCCAGAGGCCTTTCCAAATCTGTTCAATCGGATCATGGGTCAAATTTTATGTCTGGAATTTTCCAGCAAGTTATGTATGAATTAGGCATTCAACAATTTAAATCTTCTGCCTATCACCCTGAGAGCCAAGGGGCTTTAGAAAGATTTCATCAGTCTTTGAAAAATATGATTCGATCATATTGTTTTGATACTGGTAAATATTGGGATGAAGGCATTCATTTACTTTTGTTTGCTGTTAGGGAGTCAGTTCAAAACTCTTTAGGATACAGTCCCTTTGAACTAGTTTTCGGACACACTGCGTGGACCATTGAAGTTGTTCAAAGAGAAACTTCTTTCTGATGATGATACTGAACTTAATCTTCTTGATTATGTTTCTAATTTTAAGTATAATTTGTCAGAGGCTTGTGATGTCGCAAGAGCGAATCTGCATTCTACTCAGTCAAAAATGAAATTAAGGTATGATAAAAACTCAAAGGAAAGGAGTTTTCAGCTTGGTGATAGAGTTCTGGCTTTCTTCCCATTCCACAAAATTCTCTTTAGGCCAAGTATTATGGTCCGTATACGGTTGAAAAGAAAGTAAATGATTTAAATTATATCATAAATACTCCTGGGAGGCGAAAACAACTACAATTTTGCCACATTAACATGTTAAAGGAGTATATTGAGAGAGATAGGCAGGTAAATCATGCAATTAATTTAGTTGTACCTGTCCCACTCACTGAGCATTTAAGTGAAGGAATTCAATCGGACTCTACTGATCTTGGAGAAACAAATTCTCGGAATTCAGGGATTATGAATAATCTGGTCCAGAAACTTTTACATGTGCAACAACAAGAAAGGAATGAACTTAAATAGTTATTATTTGAATATGAGCATTTATTTCCAGATGTTCCTACGAGAACAAGCAAAAGTTACCATGACGTTGAAATTGTAAATTCTAAACCTGTGAAACAACACCCATACAGGATGAACCCTCTCAAACAGGAATACTTGAGAAAGGAAATTCAGTATTTTGCTGGAGAATGATTTCATAGAGCCCAGTAAAAGTGACTGGAGTTCACCATGTATACTTGTTCCAAAACCAGATAATACTTTCTGTATGTGCACTGATTATAGGAAGGTGAACTGTGTGACTAAGACAGATTAATTTCCATTACCAAGAATCGATGAATGCATTGATAAAATTGGAAATGCCAAGTGTGTCACCAAATTTGACCTTCTGAAAAGATTTTGGCAAATTCTACTAACGGAAAGAGCAAAGGAAATTTCAGCATTTGTGACTCCAGATGGACTTTATCAATATAAAGTAATACCATTCAGGATGAAGGGTTCCCCAAGTACCTTTCAACGTTTGATGAATATGATTACCTCTGGTCTAGATAATTGTGATGCTTACATTGATAATGTCATCATCTACAACGACACCTGGAAAGAACATCTAGCATCAATTCGAAAATTCTTTGACAGACTCACTGATGCAAGTTTGACAAGCAATTTATCTAAAAGTGAGTTCTGCCGTACTTGTGTAACATTTCTAGGACACATTGTGGGACATGGACAAGTTAAACCTATAGATGCTAAGATCAAGGCTATCTCTGAATTCCCTGTGCCTGTCAGTATAAAGCAACTGATGCGATTTTTAGGTATGGCTGGATACTATCGGAAATTTTGTTCCAATTTTTCTAATATTGCTGAACCCCTGACAAATTTATTGAGGAAGAAAACAAGTTTCTTTGGACTGAAAAATGTCAGGAGGCTTTTGACAAGTTAAAGGCCACACTTAAAAGTGCACCAGTTCTTACAGCTCCAAATTTCAGCCAAGCATTGAAACTATCTGTTGATGCAAGTGATGTTGGGGTTTGAACAGTATTGATTCAAGAAGATATAAATGGTGTTTATCATCCAGTGTGCTATTTTTCTAAGAAATTATATAAACACCAGAGAAATTACTCAACAATCGAGAAAGAATGTTTGGCTCTAATATTGGCATTACAACATTTTTGAAGTTTACATTAGTTGAGCTCCTTCTCCGATTGTTGTGTTTAGTAATCACGACCTCCTTACTTTCATCGACAAGATGAGAAACAAAGATCAAAGATTATTATGGTGGAGTTTGTTGTAACAGGAATATAATATTGACATCAGACACATCAAGGGGAAAGACAATTTAATTGCAGATGCACTTTCCCGTGTATAGAAATATTATTTCATGTACACTGTATAATTCCTAAAAGTTCATCTTATGTAATTTTTTCCCTTCATGTGTAATTAATATATGGTAAAAAGAAAGCTTTATTATATAAATCTTTCTTTTTCTTTATGGGGGAAGTGTTACGTATATTTAATTTAATTACTTGTGTGTTAGTTTTAAATTCTTTTTTATTTTATTTTATTTCATTACATGTTATTGTAATGATAACTTTATTCACTGGATTTGACACTTTTCCAGAAAATTCAGTTCAGTTCTGTTGAACCTGTTAAACACGCAGTTCGTAGAAACATTGTATCTTTTGGTGACCTAGATTCAGAGCCAGTTTCAGCTCTTTAGTAAACTATTTTAAAAGTTTTTCTTATTATTGAATCTTATAGTAAGATTCGTTCAGGACAATCGAATTCGTCCATGGCGGACACGACAGCTGGCATATAATATTACTACGTCCCTTGAAAGGAAGTGATCACATGACCTTATAAGGTGATCCGTTTTGAGTTTTAATTAGGGTTAAAATTGAGATTTCATAGCTATTTTTAGTCATTCGTAATTCATACCTTCGGGCTCAAAGGTATTTTTGTTGTTGCCAGTTTGAATTGAATTTTTTATTTGAAAAAATTTATTTACCCTGAAAATATCTAGTGCTCATCAGAATTCTTGGACAAAGACATTTTTCTGAAAATTATTCGAATTCTAAAGTCGGAATATTATTCTTGGTGATTCAACAAGGAACTGTTGACACGACAACACAAAGCAGGTTATAGAAGACGTCATCGCCTTCAATCTTGGAACTTCATCGGGATTCGAACTCTGATTCACTTAGAACATTTTAGTGATAGGACATATATTTTTAATTATTGGATTAATTTTTAGATTTGAATCATAAACCGTAAGTCCTTTTTCATATTTTTACCTTGTTTTTCTTGGGAATTAAATTAATTTGTTAAATTTTACAAAGGTTGTTGGCGTCACTCTTTTCTTTGTTACTTTTGTACGAGCCTAGACACGTAACAAAATAAATTGATGACGACAAGCTGCTTATTTGGACTCAAGCGCTGAAATGTCCATATTTTTCCAGTACATGATAAAACCGACAAAACAAACATTTCTACAATATTCCTTCAAAAACAATTCAAAATTAAAGTTGTATTTTTAGAGTAGAGAGAGCGCTGCCTGGACCACCTTAGTAAGG
The DNA here is from genome assembly GCA_016617855.1 of Megalonaias nervosa. Lineage (NCBI taxonomy): Eukaryota > Metazoa > Mollusca > Bivalvia > Unionida > Unionidae > Megalonaias > Megalonaias nervosa. The sequence continues at coordinate 5,690 of JAECUM010010629.1, forward strand.
AAAGATACGCCTTTATAAGAAATGAACTAGAGCGCTACGACAGGAATTCACGAAAGAATTTCAACAAACAGGGATGCCACGCTTACAGAACTTAATCATATCATCTCAGAAAAACGATTTAAAAAATCCCAATTTATTAACGGCAAATAAAGTCATCGCTGTAATGGCAAGGATCATTTATTGTTAGAGAAAATCTGGACAGGGCAAGAAATAGAAAAATAAGGCAATTTGTTTTGTTTTTTTAGCACAATGAATGATGGCTTTAAAAATAAAATCGCTTTTCCTACTATAGTTTTGATCAGTTAAAAATAATTTCAGCCCTCGATCAAAACTTAATTTAGTTGCAAGTCATTTGTGCCTGTAAGAGGTTAATATCTATAATACCAAACCAAATTTACTATCCCAGGGACCAAGTACGTTTACTTCTCACAAGAAACACGATAGTGCATATGAGCTGTGTACCTGAGAGCTGGTCTTTGACTTTCTAATGGGCACGCCACACTTTATATATGTCGCTATTATTTAGTTGACCAATTAAATGAAAATCTAACCAGTGAACAGAAGTTAAATCTGGGTATAAAAATGACATGGCTTTAATATCTATCGCGAAACGAGGATGAAGACTTGGAAATCTAGCAGTAACCTTAGAGAAACTGTGGACGGAACGTTCTTTACATTCATCAAGGCAGTTACTTCTTAAATATTTGTTAAGTATATTGTGTGTGTGTGTGTGTGTGTGTGTGTGTGTGTGTGTGTGTGTGTTTTATACAAGGTACCTGTACCTTCTCATGCATCTTCATTGTCCCTCTGACCTCATCTCTCTCCATCCAACTGGATTATATCGTACTGTCCTGCTAAAACGTTTCAAGCTGTTTGGTGAGAATATGGTAAGTTCCGATTTCAAGAACATAAAGTTAATTCTAATTTTCTTTGTTTCCAATAGGAATCGTGCATTTGTTTCGTTCCTCATAAAAGATATATCATTACTCTTAAAGAGTAACTGAAAATTGAACTGAAATTCCTCTTCCCTAGAAATCCAAGCTTGTGGAATATGATTCCACTGAAGTTGCTCGATCGATTACATTAATTCCGCTCGACATAACTTTCACTCATTTGTCGTAATTTATATTTGCCGTTATACTTAAAATCCATACGCGGACATTAAAAGTGAATTGTGTTAAAACGCTTTACAATAGAAATGTTTGATCACTTTCATTTACATTTACAAATTAATATTTAAGATAGGCACCGCTCGATAAATTGACAAACAGATCACATGCAACGTTTTACTATAAATTGTTTATCGTGGCGGAAAATTTCCATAACATGCTGGTCATCAATGGTCATTGCAAGACTTAACAGAGAGGTGTTTACACTGTATGGTTGGAACGCTATACGTAACGTGTAAAAGGTAGATCTTCATCAAGGAAAGTACATTCCTTCAAAGCGATACTTGCTATAAAGGTCAGTTGTATTGTGTAGGTCTTTCCGGAAAAAAGAGCACTTTTCCAACAACGACAAATTAAAAGTAAAACGTTTCTTTCCGGACAGGGGATTTTAACATTAAAATGTCTGTATTTGTTGTATAGGCTGTATAAATATTAATACGGACAAGGGACAATATAATGTTAACACTGTCACACAGACACTGACTCATCAACACACGGAACTACTGACCAGCACCCACACTGACTCTCACAAAGCGTAGGATGTAAACTATGGAGGAAATAGAAGTTAAAAACTGTTTCTAAACAAACCTAAAATATCACTTACTACTCATATCCCCGTATAACTTCTCAACTATCCCTACATTTTAACAAAACTAAGGAATTCCCCTACCGTCCTAATAACACCTATAACCTTGAACTGAGGCGAGAGTTAACAAAATCCACAAACATATTAAAATACTTTCATACGCAAGACAGAAGGGTGATGGAATTAATTTTTATTGTGAAAGATATACAAAATATAAAGACATAAAAAAACAGTATTTTGGGAATGATTTAGTAGTAGTTCTGTTTCTGAGAGGTCTGGGTGACCCTGAAAAGAGCCGTTGGGGTGGAGGTATAGGAGTAGCAAACGATGGTTATCACAGGCCATATAGCTTCACTTTTCTGTGACTCGAGCTTCTCCTTACTGCTGGTCCATGGGGCAATAATATATACAGAATACTAGACTAAATATACCAGAATAAAGATAAGACTACTGCAACTAATACTACTACTACTACTGTAGCAAGAATTATTCTAGGGAATGACCTGGACTTGGATATGGCACATGGCCATTTCTTATCCTCGTAAGAGTTTTTGCGGGTACCACGCTCACTTTCTTCATCAGTCTCTCCTTAAGTCTTCCTTGACGTGTATTTTAGAACGACTGTTTGTAAATCTCTGATTAGTAATTGTCGTTCTTCACAGACTGAAACTGAATGTATTATCTTATGTAGAGGGCAATATATAGGGGGAGGTAACTTTGTAACATCAAATTTGAATCGTATACTATTATGAAATGATTACACCTTTCCAAGATAAAATCTGACACAAAACGAAGACGACTTTAAGTGTTACCCTATACTCATCAAGTTTTGGCAAAAGTTCATCATAGCGATTTGAAGAGGACATAATGGATCCATATACAAAATCGTCCCATCTCTTCACCCAAGACAGAGAGTCAAGATCGGACAAGAAAGAAGTCGTTCGGTAGGAACTGAAGATTATTATCACATTGTACCTGCTCGCAAAATGAAAATTTACACCTACACGTTCAGATTTAAGAATTCAAATCTCAAGTCCCTGGAAAGAAAGCGGCCGCCTTTAATAATTATTTATTGGAATCTTTGTTAGCATTTAAATCGACTGTTATAAGCAGATGATCAAATCGTCCTCGACTTTTGATCACTCACGACAGTTTGGAATCTCCTGTTTGGATCGCGTTCAGTAACCTGCGGAATTAACTTCCTACTAAGTCTTGGACAAAATTCAACACGTCCAGGCTATCTATTGGTGCGTTTGACAACACCTATGGAAAAGCAACCAATCATATGACACATGTTTTACCTCCTTCAGGCAGAATATGACGAAAAGTTCTTTTTCTTATTACCAAAGGAAGCGCCATCAAGATTAACAAAGAGAACAGATTAGTTATGTTCAAACCCGTACCACCGTGGTGGCATCCCTTATGCAGATAGAAACAGATACACCGAAATGGAAGAAATTATTGCCGAGTTGGACAGCATGTTTGTATCAAGAATAAACTGTTACACGTTTATCCAGGAATAATATGTCGTTTTTTTTGGTCAAGTTGTCGAGTTGAATCATCAGCATTGCATTAACAAATATAACAAGGAAACCAGCCAGATATTGAATGACCAGAAAAAAAAAACAAAAAAAAAAACAAGGATGATGATTTCATCTCTTTTAACTTTGAATATTCTCGAGATATAAGGATTCACATTACTAACTTTTGTGTGGCTTGTCACAACTGTATTCAGAAACCTTTATTTTCTCATTGTTAAAATGCAGCGTGATTGGGGGTGGGAGTGGTGAACATACATTTCGTGGATCCCATTCTCTTTCTATACCTGGAGCAAAGAAGAGTTGCATCGTTACGGCCACTGTCATCAATACATCACCTTCATTGCTCACAATTTTCCGGGGTACGACGGAGAGTCTCTTTTAAAACATTTGTTAGAACAAGGAGCCGAATTTCCACAAATCACCATGAACTCAGCCAAATATCGTTTGCATGAAAGTGGCAATGTTTAAAGATTCTATCAGTTGTGTGGCTTTAATTTTGCTTAAATTGCCTAAAACATTTGGAATGACGGAAATGGCTAAGAGCAATTCCCACACTTTTTCACCACCTAAGAAATTAACATGTGATGCCCCAGCATCATTACTATGAGCCTAGCAGTAAGAGAACAGAACAGCAAGAAGCTTTTTGCGCCTGGTAACTAAGCCACTCTTCAGACCCTTTTGGTATTCAAGAAGAAATGTTGAAATGACATTGTTGAGGAAAATTTCGATAGTTATTTCTTGAGCAAGGAGGCATCGACACCTCTAAGGAAGCTTCTATGATAACAAAAGAAATTTAAATGTGATGAAAAATTATGATAATATTATCTCTACTGATCATGTCAAAGAAACTAATATCCACCAGTTTGTTCAATATTCATCTTGTCATCCCAGGTCATGTAAAAACGGTATACGATATAGCCAGGCGAAATGATATCTACGTATCATTTCAGAAAATTGACAATTACAATTTCTTTGAATGAATTAAAAACGTATTTCCAAATGTAGAAAATAACCTATACATGTAATTGATTCTGCGTTGAACAAAGACTATTTTACTCAAAATGAGGCTTTAAACCATCAAAATGGATGAAATAAAAAAATAGAATTCCTTTCATAATACAATATAATCCTTCATTACCAAACATAGACCTTACAATTAATAAATATTGGAGTCTCCTCAACTTATCAATAAAAATAGCGTGAAAACACTTTACCAGAGCACAGTGCCGGATTAACAAATAGGCAGAATAGGCACCGGCCTATGGGCCCCACGCCTTTTACGGACCCTGCGACAACGGATCAAAATAATATTGAATAGATTTGATGTTGACGAATTAGGATATAATTTGCGAGGGGGGGGGGCCGAGATTTCGACTGCCTAGGGGTCTCCACAGGGTTTAATCCGGCACTGCTAAAGCAGACCGCTCCGGTGGCCTAGTGGTTAGAACGTCCGCCTTGGATGCGGGAGGTCGTGGGTTCGATCCTCTGCCGAGTCATACCAAAGACTTACAAAAATGGTACTAACAGCTGCCTCGCTTGGCGCTCAGCATTAAGATGTTAGTGTTAGGACTGGTCGGCCTGGTGTCAGGATAATGTGACTGGGTGGGACATCATGCTACATGTCTGCGGCATTATGCCCCAGTGCTAGACATCACTATAAACTCACACTGCAGACATCGTAGCGATATGACTGAAAAATTGTTAAAGCTACGTTAAAAAATCCAAATCGTACACACACACACAATTTACCAAAGCGAGCCAATTCTTGCTTATAGAAGACCTAAGAATATGCAAGATCTCTTGATAAGGATTAAACCGACGTAAAACATAAAATGACTTCTTTTTCATCATCTAAATGTAACAGACGTCAGTGCCCTCAGTGTACAAATATTAGAGAAAGTACTTATTTTAGTAGCACTAAACATAAGAAGTAGTTTCTCTAGGTTATAACACTGACTGCATTAAGATGTTAATTTATTTGGTAACCTAAAGAAAAATGTAACATGCATTATGTTGGACAAATACTTCAACAAGTTGCTAAGAGCATGAATAATCATTGCTTTCATATACAACAAACTATATGGATCGTAAGTTCTCTAATGTTTCAATACATTTTAATACAAATAATTATTTTAATACAAATAATTATTCTTTACGTCATTTTTCTTACATGCCAATCGATATTGTGCATAGAGAGATGAATAGACTGATTAAAGAAAGTTACTTGATTCATAGGTTAGATACATTGTATCCCAAATGGCCTTCATACCAAGGCACTGTATACAATTTTAATAAAGAATTGCTATGTTGTATACATATATATCCTTTATAAATATACACTTTTATATATGAATGCTACATTATTTCACAAATTCCGTTTTCATCAGAGACTCATATATCTTTTCTGATCCTGTTACACATATGAGCTTTTATGATAATGCATATCGTTTATGACGTTATGACAAAGACGCAACTGTTTTTAAATATAAAAACGTCATCCATTTCTTTCAAAATATTTTGTGCCTGAAGAAGCATATAGTAATGCGAAACTACTAGTCGTACAAATTTAGCGACGTTTCTGTTGTTTATATATACAAGAGCTGTTAGATGAAAACAACTAATTGCTGCTTGTACCATCTCTTAACTCCAAAGCCTCACAGGAAATAAAGACTTTCAGAAAATAAATACATTTTTTCTGAAGCTTAATTTAGCTTTTTACTCTCATCAGTATATTAACACTGGCTGGAATATCCCTCTGAACATCAGCACTTGACTCTGACATGCAGCGTTATATAAAGGGTCATTTTTACCGTGATTTTTTAAAATGGAATTTCAATAAAATTTGTGATTTAACATCTTACTTGGGTCTAAATAGTTTTCGGGTTAATCAACAAAGTAAACTGCATTATTACGCATATGAGGGTTTACATGTTATTCTTTTACGGAGAACATGTACAAATGTATTTCAAAATACACGTAACCGTGTTAGAAAGGACCCTATATATATATATATATATATATATATATATATATATATATATATATATATATATATATATATATATATATATAGCACATACATTAAAAAATAACATGCATTTAAAGTGTTGGTATAAAGCAATTTGATACACCAATACTATTGGTATATCAAATTGTGATCCGCCTATGGCGCAATAATACGCATATATAAACATTCTCGCGAGCGTCTGCAGTTGATTCTAGATCAATGATCAATTTCCACAAATAAGTCAATAGTGACGTATGAAAAATAATGATGAAAAGTATTAATAATCCCCGTTTTCTAAATTAATTTAATATGGTACACATTTTCATCACAATCCTTTCTGCTTTCTGTTCTCCCCTCTCCTCTCAAGCATAACGGACAAACTGCGCAGAAATGTGGAATGAGAGAGAAAAGGAATTTGGGCTGGATTAAAACCTTGAAATAGAAATTACACCAAGTAACCTACAAGAATATGGTTCGTCGTAACGATACGTGTGCACTTTCCTTGGGATTTATCAACAGTGTTTATCAATGATACAATGTTGCAAACCAGTAAATTCCTCGGTTACGTGGTACATATACTGTGATATAAGTAGTAATAGGGGTTACCGTAGCGTCAATGGGAATTAGCATTACAGACCCCCCCCTGGGCCCGTATAGCGTCAAGAAAAAAAAGCACACCCTGGGTTCGTATAGCGTCAATGGAAATTGTGTAGAGTGACTAGAACACCCTGGGGCTGTATAGCGTCAATGGAAATTTTGTATAGCGACTAGTATACCCTGGGTCTGTATAGCGACAAGAGGAATGGAACAGGTGGCATGACGTCACACTGGTAACAATGCAGCAAAAAAAAAAGAGAAGTACTGTGACGTCAGGCTACCTGAGAGAGGGCTATAGACAAACACGAATCAAGAGTATTCGTGTATAAGAAGAGTAAGGGTTTTATATATTCGTTTGGGTTGGAGACAAAATGAAAATTAAGATCTTTTCGAGGCATTGGAAGTGGCCCTGAAAAGGGCCGTTGTTTGTTATGTTATGTTAACACCATTCCGTTAACATACAGGACATCGCATAGGTCTTCTTATCTTCCTCAAATTTCTCAAAGTTTGTCTTAAACTGTGTCTCACTTCTGGTCCGTAGATGAGAGTCCGCTTAAGACAGCCTTGTCTTTCCACATAACATCTTCTTTTCCAAATAGTGGCACCGGTGATCCGGATGACAGTCCATTTTGTTTTCACATACATGGGTAAGTCCGTACGGAACAGCATCGATGATACCAAAGTAGAGGATTCTACGTCGATCAACATCTTCTCTGTGACGAGAACAGGTGAAGGGAATGAAGTGAACCGCGTTTATTTATAGTGGAAGACCGGATCGAAACGGATTGAAATGGTTCACCAATCCCAACACGCGTTACAAAATTCAGTCACTTCGCGGAGTCTGTCTTCCAATCCGAAGAGAGCTACCTGTGACATCACATTTCCTATATAGCTATATAGGCACACTAGCGTCTGTGCGCAGTGAATCGATGCGGTATTATTTTGTAAAACATGACGGAACCTAAGAAGACAATGAATTGGGGTGCACCGGCTGTGGAGACGAGAAGTAATGGTATAGCAGCAGCTACCAAAGTGAACACAGTGCTACTTCCCGAAGAGGTTGATTTCAACTGGGATTTAGTAGATTTTTTATCTTCTTCCCAAGAATTTGTTCCGGTACCAGTACCTTCGCCACTTTCTCCTTCTTTACCACGTGTCGACGATTTTAAACAAAGACAGAAAGAAGAATTGGAGAAATTTTTACAGCAGCAGAAAGAAGCAGAGCAAGCATTTCTTCTTGAACAGCAACAGCGAGAAGAAGAAGAAGAGGCAAGAAGGAAACGACAGGAAGAAGAAGCAGTAGAGAAGAAACAAAGTCTAGGAGAGAAGGAGAACAGCGAAAGTCAAACGGTCACGGTACTCTTGGACATTTTGGCCGAGTTAAGAAGTCTGAAACAAATGTATCAGACTTCTTTATTACGACCCAAGAGAAAAAGACCTTCCCGAGCCAAACAACCTAACCCTGTGACTACACCAGAGATACCACCCCTAGTGATTTCTACTAAATCATTGACAGAAGCAAGTCCACAAGTAGGCCTTGGCCGTGGCAAAGGCCTGAGGCAGTTAAAGCGAATTGATTCTCGTTCCTGAGTTTGTTCTAAGGAAAAAAAGAAACACTCAACAGTCCTTTTCAGGGCTACCCAATACTCTCGAAAAGAGTGACTATTCATTTTGCCAAAATCAATTAAAACTCAAAATCCCTTCTTTAACCCTATGATGTACGTGTTGTGAGTGTATGAGTGTAGGTCCTTATTATTTCTAAATAATGAAAACCAAGAGACACTTACGTTTTTTCAGTTTGGTCTATTCTGTTACAAATTTTTTTACAATTCAATATCACAACATAACACAACACTTTTAAAAAAGTTCATAGATTTCTTCTGTTTCTTTTTTCTTTCACTCTCTCTGTTTTTTCAATTTCTTCACTTTTACACTTTTTTCCTCTTCTTCGTCTTCTTCTTCCTCACATTTTTCTCGTCTTCTTTTCTTTTCTGTCTTCTCTTTCTGAACGTGTCGGGGTTTTTCTTTTGCCGAGGTCACCTCTGTTTCTTCTTCTTCTTCCTCCTTCTCCTGCTCCTGTTGTTTCTTAGGGCACTCTGAAGACCAATGTCCTTTCTCTTGACAATGATAACAGGTATCTTGACTTTTGTCTCTTCTGCCACTGGTCTTGCTTTTATAACGATCTGGACATTCTGTAGCCCAATGCCCTTTGTTCTGACAGATATAGCAAGTATCTTGACTTTTATCTCGAAAGGAGGAAGAGTAGTCCTTCGGCTTGTCTGAAGAAAACTTTCGTATGACACCTCGCAAAGCTCTAATCAAAAGTTCGATCTGTGTGGGTTCTTCCATTGTGCTGATCGGATTGAGAGTGAAATGAATACTGAGAGGGGAGTCACTAGCCCTTTATATATGCCCTGGTCTGACATAGATATATAGGGTTCATGGTGTTTCACATGTAGTCATTTGACTTTTTGCAATCAAGATGAAACGATCGCATCATTTCGAAAAGAAAGGAGAAGAAAGTAAGAGGCAGAAACGTGATTTATCGCCTCGCACAGTAGCTGAAGACTTGGCACAAATTCATGCCAGCGATTTTGAAGATGAGATGAGTGAACCAGAATTGAAGCCGAAAGAGTCAACACCAAATCAAAGTCCATTACCATCAGTAAACCCTGAAAAGTACTACCATATTCGGGAGACGGACAAACGCTCTTCCAGAATATTTAGAACCACAGCCTACACGTACGCAGTGAAGTTTAAAGATTTCAAGTCTGACGTACCCTTGGAAAAAGCAGAAGGGTTCATCACCGATGTGTGGGATTCTTTGTTAACCACACTAAAACGGCAATGTCAAGCCAAAGAAGACGATCGCTTGAGACTTTCTATTCATCACGACAATTTGAAGTCTCCCGTTTGGATCGAGTTTAGCAGTCCAACAGAATTGACACCTTCCAAAATCATGGACAAGATTCAACACGTACAACAATCCAATGACAAATTTCACATCACGGACGGAAAAGCGACACTGTACATGACCCACGTGTCTCTTCCCCAAGGGACAGGTAAAAAAAAGTTGATGTTGGTAGACAACTTGCGTAACCTCAAGCGTAGCCTCGTCCAAATTAACAATCCAAAAGACAAGATGTGTTTAGCCCGTGCCATCGTGGTGGGACAAACGTATGCCGACAAGAACGACACGGCAGAATGGAAAAGAGCCTGGAAAACTATTCAACAATCGGACCGAGCCAAACAACGAAAAGAAGCAGAACTCCTGTTACAGCAAGCGGGGTTAGCTAAAGACACACCCTGTGGCATTCCTGAAATGCAAAAGTTGCAAGACGTCTTGGCTCCACGTTACACCTTGAAAGTTCACCCTCAAGAAGTGCGCGGACCTCTGTTGTTTCGAGGTAAAGATTTTAAAGACGGAAAATACATTCACGTCTATCATCACGACGAACATTTCGATGCCATTACCAGTATCACTGCATTCCTGTCATACAGTTATTACTGTGAGAAATGTGACTATGGCTATAACAATCGAGAGCAACATAAGCATTGCGGATCGAAATGCTCAGGATGTTTAGCCTCTACACCCTGTCTGGACGAAGGACAAGAACGAGTGCATTGCTCTGCTTGTCAGCGCACGTTTGTCAGTCCTGCCTGTTACCAACAACACCTAAAGACGCAAGGTTCACAGCAGAAATGTGCTTGTCAGCTCTTGAGATTGTGCCCTACTTGTGGACAAGGCATACGTACCAATAGTGTCAAGTTACACATTTGTCGAGGAAAGAAACGATGTCACATTTGTCGCCAAATCGTGGACTTGGAACACCAATGCTACATTCAAAAATACCATTCTAAACATGAAGAAGAAGAAGATAATGACCAGAAGAAGAAAGGGAATTTCATCTTTTTCGATTTCGAATGCATGCAAGAGACTGGCATTCACATTCCTAATTTCTGCGTGGCTCACCGAGCGTGCGAGAAGTGCATCCAAGAGCCTATCTTGACTCATTGCCCTCACTGCAGCAAAATTCCTGGAGGACGTGAAAAAATCTTTCGAGGACCGAACACACTAGCCGATTTTGCCCAATGGATCTTAGACCCTATCGACGAAACGTGGAGCCAAGAAGATATCGAACGTTACGGAGATTGTCATCGCCATGCCACGGTGATGGCTCACAATTTCTCGGGATACGATGGACAATTTCTGTTGAGATACTATACGGAACAAAGTACCGAACGTCCGAAAGTAACTTTGAACGGAGCCAAAATCATTTCCATGCAAGTGGGACAAGTACAGTTTAAAGATTCAATGAGTTACTTGGCTATGCCTTTGAGCCGCATGCCTAAAACGTTTGGCATGACAGAAATGGCCAAAGGCTATTTTCCACACTTTTTCAATACCGAAGCCAATCAACACGCCGTTCTACCCCATTTGCCTGAGGCTCACTACTACGACCCCGACAACATGCGTACCGAACAACGAGAAGCTTTCTACGCATGGTACCAGACTCACGCTTCGGACCCTTTTGACTTTCAAGAAGAAATGTTAAAATATTGTCGTTCCGACGTAGACATTTTACGTCGCTGCTGTGGAAAATTTCGAGAACTGTTCATGGAACACGGAGGGATCGATCCTTTGAAAGAAGCCTGTACCATTGCCAAAGCGTGTTCCTTAGTGTATCGTCAACGATTCATGCCCGAAAACACCCTAGCTGTCATCAGTCCTCAAACGACCAATTTTGTCAAACGTCAATACTCAGTCAAAGCCCTACGCTGGTTACATTACTTGTGTGAGAAGGAAGACAAATGGATCCAACACGCTCGCAACGGAGGAGGCGAAAAGACCATCGGAAGGTATTCAGTAGATGGCTGGGACTTAGAAAACCCCAAGATTGTGTACGAGTTTAACGGGTGCTTATTTCACGGATGTCCCATCTGTTACCCTCAACGTGACACTAAAAACCAGTTTTTACAACGGACCATGGAAGACTTGTACCAGGCCACTTGTCAGCGACGCTTGAAGTTAGAAGAGCAAGGATACCAAGTAGTGGAAATGTGGGAACACGAGTACGATCAGCGATTAAAAACCTGATCCCGAGTTTAAGCGCATCGTGGAAAGTTACAAGCTGGTGGACCCTCTGAACCCACGGGACAGTTTGTACGGAGGACGAACGAATGCCACCTGTTTGCTGTACCAAGCCGACGAAGAGAAAGGAGAAGAAATCAAATACTTGGACGTGTGTTCTCTGTATCCGTACGTGTGCAAATATTGCCACTTTCCCACAGGGCACCCACAACTGCTGACCGAACACATCGACGTAGACAATATTCGACAATACGAAGGATTGATCAAGTGCAAAGTCTTGCCTCCCACGAACTTGTACCATCCCGTTTTACCACATCATTGCCAAGGAAAACTGATGTTTCCCTTGTGTCGTACTTGTGCTGAAACGTGCAACCAAGACCACCCTTGTCAGCACACTCAGGAAGAACGCGCCTTGACGGGAACGTGGGTCAGCGTGGAATTGTTTAAAGCTCTGGACTTGGGATACCAACTGTTAGAAGTGTACGAAATTTACCACTTTCCCAAGACAGAAAAATACCACAAGGGCGACGATTCTCAAAAAGGCATTTTTGCAGACTACGTGAATGCCTTTTTGAAACTGAAACAAGAAGCTAGCGGATATCCTTCCTGGTGTCACACTCCCGAAGACCAAACAAAGTTCAAAGAGAAATACTGGAAGCAGGAAGGCATCACTTTAGACCACATGGAGAAAAACGAAGGAAGGCGATCGTTTGCCAAAGTGATGTTAAATTGTTTGTGGGGTAAAATGGCACAAAGACCGTGTTTACCCAAGACGGAGTATTTGACAGAACCTTTCCGATACTTGCAGATGATTCACGACAAAACCAAATACATGAAACACGTGGACGTCGTTCGTGAGGACTTACTCTTAGTCAATTACGAAGAAGAACTGAACTTTGTAGAAGCCGACGAATTTGGAAATGTCATCATTGCGGCTTACGTGACAGCCCATGCTCGCTTAAAACTGTACGAAGCTTTAGAACTATTAGGAGATCGTGTACTGTATTTTGACACGGACAGTTGCATCTACATTGATCGCCTGGGTCAACCTTACCTGATCATCGAAGGAGACCGTTTAGGAGCCTGGACGGATGAGCATCCCGACGACAAGATTCTCAGTTTTGCAAGTGGCGGTCCCAAAAATTACGGTTACGAATACCGTAACCCACAAGGAGATGTGAACACGGAGTGCAAAGTGAAAGGATTGACTCTCAATTATCGCACCAGTCGAGTGGTGAACTTTGGCGTCTTGAAAGAAGCCTTGCAGTCTGGACAGGATGGAAATTTTAAAGTGACCACCCACGAACCGCATAAGATTGTACGTTTACCCACACACCAAATCGTCAGTCGACCCTTGGAAAAAGTTTATCAAATCGTGTACCAGAAGCGAGTTCGGCTTCCCAATCACTTCACTTTACCGTACGGTCATGCCGATATTGGTCAGCATATAAAAAGGGACAACGTTCAAGGTCGATAGTTCATTGTGACTACCATTGCTAAGCGAGAAAGATGAATCCATTCACACAGCAAGTATCCAGTAAGAGTAAACTCGAGTACGATGCTGTGCCTTGCGATGGTAGGGATGCCATACGCTATGACCTTAGTGATTCAGTACCACATCATCATGGGAACTTTGCTATAACTACTACTACTACTACCATACCTACCATGGAAAGTGATGCTGTACGTGTCAAACCTGACGGATGTGAAAGCGATGCCACTCGTTATCGCACACCTTTTCACTTTACTGGTTTTCATGGTGGATGTCCACCTCCACAGGAACCCATGCGACTACCACCCTACGGATGTCATGTAAAACTGAGCAAACTCCTAAGGATTTCACCGTACCCTCATCGAAATGAACCTGTGAAAGACGAATATTCGTTCCCTGTGCGTTTGCCAGAATACTGTGATTTTGAAAGTCGATTGCAAACCTTCCAAGGAAAATGGCCAAAATATCTAGGAGGACCTACCCCCGAAGAATTAGCCAGAGCCGGATTTTTCTACTTGGGCGAAGGAGATAAAGTCAAGTGCTTCAGTTGCGGTGTCTCACTTCACCAGTGGGAGAAGAAAGATTGCGCTTACCTGGAACATGCTCGATGGTCTCCGGAGTGTCACTACCTACCTTTAGTGGGACCTCGTCATTGAAGTGGCCCTACCATGTTGTGTAAAAAGCTAGCTACGGAGTTAGGAGTCAAACGTTGGACAATCTCTAGACAAGTATTTAAACCCGATATAAAAAATAATCTTCAAAGATTATCAAACGAATTGCAAGAGAAGATCTACAAGGACATTTGGCAGGGACTTGCCAGAGCCAAATCTCAATTAGTGACTGTAGAACATTTGTGTCGAGAAATTCACAAGAGGAAATTGACCAAAGTCAACAAACAAGTCCGATTTCTCTGGATCAAGGGTGCGTTCGTTCTACTATTTCGCTTTACACCATTTACATTTGAAGATTTTATTGACATTCTTGACCGTTTCCTGGAATGGCAGTGGTCAGAAATTACTCACTACGTTCATTACTTTCGCTCTAGGAGAAGTGTTTGACTGACATGGTTATGGATACTTTACAAGAGAACATTCGTTCTTTGCCTGTCGAATTGAGAGAACGCATTTACCGTGAGTTCGTCAAAATACAAGTGAAACGCAAAGAACCATTGCATCCGTTACGTCACCGATGTTTAAACCACTGGTACCTGAATGCTATAAGAGGATTGATTCATGTGAAAGCGTTCCAGTGGTCAGACATTGTTCAACTGGAGGAGAACCAGAAGACTTTGGTTGTCACTCTTCCTTCAACTTACAAGGTGACCATACTACAACGAATTCCAGAAGAAGAGTTAGAGGAGTACCAAAATCTTTTACGCTACCAAATTTTGTCTGTAGTAGAAAATTCTGTACGGTGTGTAGTGTGTGAACTAGTGACTAAAAAATTTAAATTCGCTACTGGAGTACGAGTAGCTCTGTGCAAAAAGTACACTTATTACCTCCGACAAAAAAAAGAGGGTATAAAAACGGACGACCATGCCACGACCTTTATCATTCGTGATACAACAGATTCCGTGGAAGGAAATCAATGACACTATTGAAACAGTAGAGGATTACCATTGCCTTTTACGAGAACTGTCTCCATTGAATTGGGGTCGACGTGTAGTGTGTGTATTAGTGACTTGCTTTCTGGGATTTCGTTTACCAGCTGATTCTTTGTGGACTCTTTACGAACAGTACCTATTACTCCAAAACAAAACATGAAAGTGATCCCTTTAAATGTCCACGAGAGACTCATTCTGCTCAAAGCTTTGCGCTTTCATTTGGATACTTCTCAACCTCTACGGGAAAACAAGATTCGTCAACTTTTAGGCACTGAAGATGTGTACGACGACGTGTGTGTAGCTTGTGACTTACACCCTCACTGGACAGATGTACGTGACTGGAAAAGTTTGGGGTTTGAGGCTTGGACTAAAGAAGTGGCACACTATGCCAAAGATTTGTAATCCTAAAACATTAAAACGTTCCGTGAAAAAAGTCACTTTTAAACCTGTGTTAGTGACAATACCAGAAGAACAGTCTGTCACCGAGGAAAACCACTCTCTTCAGGACAGGACTGTCATCGACATTCCTGAAAGACCATTTCGGGAGGACCCTTGTGTGACTGAACCAAGGAATGTACAGACTCTCAGAACATTACACACTACTCCTACGATTTCACCTCTTGATCACAAAAAATGTTGTACAGAGACTTGTTTATATTCCACTATGGTCGTTTTGTTGTGTTTTTTATTCCTGTACTTAACCATATGGCTTTTATGTATTTTTGTCTTTCGTGTTGTTCACCATTAAAGATGACAATAAACGTGTCCTGAAAAAGTATAAAAACTCTTGTCTTGTCTGTCTTCGTGTCACAAGTGACATTTTGTTACACTACTACTATGGCTACCTCTACTGTCTCTGCTCCCTCTTCCTCCACTGTCAAAGTCATTGACGAACACGTAGATCGTGCTAGTTGGGAGGCCTTGTATCTTCGCCATCCCTTTAACATGCTCATTGCTGGACCTAGCGGTTCAGGCAAAACCGAATTTGTCAAACGTTTGATCGAACATAAACATCATTTGATCGATCGTCCTCCTCAACGTATCGTGTGGTGCTATAAAGAGTGGCAATCGGCGTACAGCCTTCTGCGAGAAAGTCAAGGCGATTCCATCGTCTTTGTGGAAGGCATTCCTGTCGAAGACGACGGAATCGTGTCTGACCCTAGTCAAACTCATTTGGTTATTTTTGACGACATGTTAGGAGAAGACGAAGAAGAAATTAAACTCTGGTTTACGCGCAAAGGGCATCATCGTAATGCCAGTGTCATTTACATTACCCAAAATTTGTTTCAACAAAGTAAAGCCCATCGTACCATCAGTCTCAATGCTCATTACTTGGTGTTGTTTAAAAGCCCTAGAGATAAATCGCAAGTACAAGTCTTAGCCAAACAGTTAGGAACGCCTTGGCTGATTCATGCGTACGACGATGCCACTCAAACCCCACACGCTTATTTACTCGTGGATTTAAAACCCACTACTCCCGATTATTTGCGATTTCGTACCCATCTGTTTCACCCCTGGTGCCAAGACGGAGGACCTATCGTGTACGCCTCCTCGTCGTCGACTTAATCACCCCAAAAACTCTATAAAAACCTCGGTCCCTTGGACTCTGTCTCACACATTGTCAACATGACGTCCCTTCAGTCTCATCTTCCCATTAAATTGATTCGTGCCTTGTACGGCATCAGTCGCGAAAAAAATCCACAAATACGTGCTCGTGTCTTAGAAGCTAGTCTCAAAGAAGTCTTACGATGGTTTACGGTGACAGCACGTCAATTACTGCAAGGCATCATTCAAATTCCACATCAAACCAAACGTTTTTTTGAGAGAAACAAAGTTGCCTTGACGCAACTAGCCGATCCTCGCATCGACACTCAAACCAAAAAGCAAATCATTTTGAAACCTGGAGGAAGTGGTTCTTTAGGAGGTGTCATCATTCGTTCCCTCTTAAAATGGGATCCTAATGCTCCCAAAGTTGTCCCCAAGAAAAAAGCCACACCCAAACGTACCCAGAAGAAAAAGAAAAAGAGCAAGGGTGTCAAGACCAGGTCACAGCCTCAGAAAAAGAAAAAGAAAAGCCCACAGAAAACAGCTTCTACTCACAAGAGAGTGTCTCCAACAACTTCTCCTCCAGCAGTGACACCCTCTTCCTCTTTAGCGGCTGTAGCCGCTGCTCACAAAGTACCTGCCCCCAAAGTCAAAGTCCAAGAGAGAACGGGCGTGTTACAGAGTTTACTGGATTTGTCCAAGCAAGAACTGTCTCGATTTAGTCCGTTGCGAACTCCTCCACGGCGTGTGTTGCCTGTCATCAAGTTGATACGACGTAAAGACAATCAGTGGCGACGCATTCCAGTATAAAATGACCTGAGGCAAACCATACGGATTAGTATCTTTTGTGCTACTGCACGTCCAAAGATGTCCCCCCCCCCCCAAGAAGTGTACACCGTTACCATCGTCGTTCTTCTTCTTCGGTCCAAAAAGGAAAAGGAAAACGAAAAAGACAGTCACGTCATCCTAAGAAGCGCTTAGTCAAACATCGACGTCACTCCCAGAAAAGTCACACTCGTCCAAAGAAAAGAAGAAGTCACCAAAAGGGAGCAGGAATATTGGTGGACCTGTGGAATGGAAAGCGTCAAAGTCACCAAAGAGGAGGATATTTAACTTTTGACGAGGATCAATGGAGAGCGTTAGCTAGACTGAGTAAAAAGCCAAATAAAGTCAAATAAAAGGACGCATGTCAAGCTATGGACTTTAGTGTATGTTGTGTATCAAAAGATGTCCTCCCATCGTCGTTCTTCTGTCCAGAAAGGAAAACGAAAAAGACAGTCACGTCATCCTAAAAAACGTTTAGCCAAACATCGGTTTCACCCTCAAAAGAGGCACACTCGTCCAAAGAAAAAGAGGAGTCACCAAAGAGGAGGATTCTTTCGCAATTTTGGAAAACACATTGTTACCTTTATGACGAAGCGATAGTTCCCCAAAAAAGGATAAAAAACTGTGTGACAAGTCATTGACGTTAGTGAATTTTTTTTGTTGTATGCCACGGAATCAACAAACCCACCGAGAAAGATGTCACCCCAAAAAAGACATTCCTCTTCTACCTCCAAAGGAAAGAAAAGGAAAGGACTGCCACCTCGTTTAGCCAAACATTGGGACATGTTGTCCGTCCTGTCCAAAGCTCCTCCACCCATGCGAAAAAAACTCATTCAAACGGCCTCCAAAGATGTTATTGATACCGTGTGCGAATGTTGTCTGAATGTCTTGAAACGTACAATACCTTTGTCTAAACACCAGAAAGAATGCTTAGGCAAACATCGACACGTTCTTCGTCAAATGATCCAAAAGAAAATACCTATTCGTCAAAAGAAAAAGATGTTGGTGCAACGCGGAGGAATTTTACCCTTTTTACCCATCTTACTGAAAGGAGTCATGGGTACAATAGGAGGATCCCTACTGAAAGGAGTAATGGGAACAATAGGAGGACCCTTGCTGCAAGGAGTATTGGGAAACATGGGAGGATGAAGATAAAAAGGACCAAGAAGATAAAAGGGAGCTTAGAAGTCAAAAGATCTCAGACGTAATCTTTGAAATCTGATGGAAGGACGAAAACTAGCTTTAGTCCCTTACAAACGATGGATGGAATACCATTGTTGGCAAGAACAACGAACCCCACGTTTACCTCCCAATCCTCATTTGACCGAGATGTCCCAGTTACAACACGAACTGCAATCGTTGATGGATCTCAGCGATTTGTCAGAAACGGAAAAATCGCAACGGTACGGTCAATTATTGCAACGACTGCAACTCTTTCACCAGAAAGCTTTAGACGAAACAGCTCCACCCACTCTGAAAGATTTTAAGGCCTTGATGAAAAGTCCATCACCACCACCACCACCACCACCACCCCCAGTGGTCAAGACAGACACAACCCCACGAAGGCCTGAGGAAGAAGAGGCACGAGAAGTTTTCCAAACACCGTCAGCAGCTCCCATTCCTAGTAAGATTGCAGCGTCCTTGTTGACCCCTTCCCCTACACCGCAACGAGAAGAACTTAAAGCTTGGGTTAAAAAGATGATGTCTACTCCACCTTCGACAGAGGTTAAAAAGAAAGAAGGGAAACCAGAAGTGAAAAAAGAAAAGAAGACCAAAGCCATTCCATTACCACCACCACCACTACCTTCCACTTCTACGCCCGTGGCACATCGAACACGTAAGACCGTTTCCAAACCACCCCCTCCTTCCATTCAGACTAGCACTCGTGAAAATTGGATCACTTATTAAAACATGGAGAAGGTGTTAACCAGCATTTACTACGATCCAACTCATCCTGCTGGTTACGGAGGAGTTCAGAAATTGTATCGTGCTGCCAAAACTCGACTGAAAAGTATCCGTTTACCTCAGGTGCAACGCTGGTTACAAGAACAAGCCATGTACACCTTACGCAAACCCATTCGACGAAAATTTTCCAGAAGTCGCACCCAAGTGGAGGGTATCGATCACCAATGGCAAGCTGATTTAGCCGATGTCTCTCATTTAGCCACCTACAATCGTGGCTACAAATATTTGTTTTGTGTCATCGACGTCTTTTCCAAATTTGCTTGGGTCGTACCATTGACTTCCAAATCGAGCAGTGAGTTAGTGCGAGGCCTCAAACTGGTGTTGAAACAAAGTGGTCGTCACCCTCTTCGATGGCAAACGGACAAAGGCACCGAATTTCTAAACCAAGCTTTCCAAAAAGAATTGAAGAAACGTGACATTCATTTTTTCACCACCGAGAATCCGAAACCAAAGCCAGCATCGTGGAACGTTTTCAACGCACCTTGAAAGAACGCATGTGGAAATATTTTACGCATCAACACACTCTCAAGTACATTGACGTCTTGCCACACCTCGTTCAATCGTACAACCAATCTTACCATCGGAGTATTGGACGTGCCCCCCAAGAAGTGACTCCCGATAACGAAGTGACCGTCTTCGAGCGCCTGTTTGGACCGTCCACGACAGTGCCTGTCCCCAAGAAAGGTGGTGTGTTGGCATCGGGAGATTGGGTACGCATTGGCAAAACCAAACCCACTTTCGACAAAGGTTACTTACCCAATTGGACCACTGAATTGTTTCGTGTCACTGAACGTGTGCGAGGTCGTTATCCTCCCGTCTATAAATTAGAAGACATGAACGGGGAAGTGTTAAAAGTAACGTTTTACTTACCCGAGTTACAACGTGTGACCAAAAAAGAAGACGACGTGTACGAGATCGAAAGCATTCTCGATCGAAGAACTCGTAAAGTAGGAAAGAAACGTGTCAAAGAAGTCAAAGTACGTTGGAAAGGATATCCTCCCAGTTTTGACTCTTGGGTCGACGCTTCAACAACTCATCGACTATAAAAAGAAGTGACCATCACGCCCTTCAACACAGTCTCAGCTACTGCAGTGACCACTCCTTCCCCCAGTTCTTCTCTGCAAGATCTACAAAAACAACCCTTGTGGGTGTGGTGTGGAGAACGTGTGCCTAAAACTCAAATCGTCTTTTTCTGCCAAATCTTTTTGGTGTATTGTGTCATCGGTGCTGCCATTGCCAATTTGAGTTTGCAACAAGGAGATAAACAATTGTGGACCATTTTACTCAGCAGTTGCATTGGTTACCGTCTTCCCAATCCGTCTCTGAAATATTCCTCTAACGGAAACAACAACAACGGGAGTCTTGTGTCCAACGTCAGTTCCAACAGTCACCCTAACCATCCTCCTTTAGACACTCCTCTAACTTCCAGTGACTCCTCGGACACTAGAACTGTGGAATTATGAACAACCAATTTTACTTAACGTTACCCAGTGACAGTTCCATGGAGGTGTTTCCCAATAACACTTTATGTTGTTTCTCGGCCAAATTACCTCAGGCCATCCGATTGGATCACGAAGCCCATTGGGAAGTGACTTTGGTGGAAATGATTCACCCTACACAAATCAAAAACATCATCGAAAATCAAAACACTTTGACGATAGAAGTTTGTGACGAACAAGTGCAACAAGCCATGGATGAACGCGCTAGTGGTAGTGGTGTAGCTGACTTTATCAAAACACTAAACCCCATAACTAAACGAACCACTTATCTGTTGAAAGTTCCTGCAGGTTATTTTTTTAGTGGTCAACATTTGGTGAACACCATAGCTGAGAGGTTCAATTTCATGTTTAGTAAAGCCTTGGAGAAAGCCAGAAAAAGTGTCACGATCGAGTACCACAAAATATCTCGTCGCCTACTGATGAACTTTTCTGAGGAAAAAGTATTGGCCATTACATTTTGTCCTGAATTGTATGACATTTTGGGTGGAGACCCTAAGTTAATCAAGATTGCAAACGAAATACCAGCTGTGACCAGTACAACGTAGTGGGACACACCTCCGTACCGTTACTGCGTGTCATTCCTTTCAAAGTGGATTCTGCCACGAAGGCTGACGAGGAAGGTGGAAACACCTATCACGTTCACCGCGAATTTGTAAATCCTCACTATTTGTCCGTCAGTAAGCCGTATTTCGACACTGGCAACATTACTATAAAAGGAGATCTGGGACAAAATATTCCATTCACCAAAGGGAAAGTCACAGTGAAACTCCATTTTCGAAAACGATTACTCTAACTTTTGTCAGTCATGTAT
Organism: Megalonaias nervosa; assembly: GCA_016617855.1. Classification (NCBI taxonomy): domain Eukaryota; kingdom Metazoa; phylum Mollusca; class Bivalvia; order Unionida; family Unionidae; genus Megalonaias; species Megalonaias nervosa. The sequence goes on from JAECUM010010629.1 coordinate 27,422, forward strand.
CCTGTGTACCAAGGAGTTGCTCGACAGCGAGGACATGGTTTAGGTGATATGCTCAAATCGGCCTTTCGTAGAGTGGTTCCCATTTTGAAACCGATGGTGACACGGGGATTGCACGCCTTAAAAGATGCCGCGTTGACGCAAAGGAAAGAATTTCTCCAAAATGTCATCATTGACAAACAAAACCCCAAAGAAGCTTTCTTGAGAGCAGGCAAAAATGTCTTGCTTCAAACGGGCAAAGACCTTTTGGGTCGGCGAGAAACTCCTATAAAGGCCCTGGGCAATGCTGAGTTAGGCATTCCTGCTTCCCTGACGCCACAGCAAGGACAAGGCAGAAAAAGACGACGAAAATACCCCTTCAGAGGACTTCACGCCCCTAGAGCTAGAAAGATAAAGAAAAGAAAAACCGTCCGAGAGTTAGACGTTTTTGATTATTAAAAAAAGGAAAATGATGCACCGAGAGTCTTGTGCTTGTTCCAAGTCGGAACTGGATCTGTTTGCCATGCCACCCACCATGATGACGATGCAAGAATCCCAACGGGTCGAATTTCATCCCGTCTCCTCTTTGACGGATTCCGCTCCCATTGAGTTTGAAATCAAAGGACAGCCCGAAGATTACATCGATCTGAATAATAGTTACTTGTATCTAAAGCTGAAAGTGATCAAAACCGACAATACCATTCCGGGAGCCGATGCCGCAGTAGCTCCCGTCAACAATTTCATGCATTCCTTGTTCAGCGAAGTGGATTTGTACTTGAATAACAAACTGATCAGCAGTAGCACGGATACTTATCCTTACCGAGCGTACCTAGAAAATCTCTTGACGTACGGAAAAGAGGCCAAGAACACTCATCTGGATGCTTGCGTGGTATGGAAATCTAACACCGCAGGTGAGAACACGTTTAACGACAGAGCCCTGACAGCCGATGACGATCCTCACAATGTGGGTTTTAACGATCGTCGAAGGAAAATCCTGCAAGGTCGTAGTTTAGAACTGATGGATCGTTTGCATTTGGACATGTGGTTGCAAGAGAAGTATTTGCTGAACGGAGTAGACATTCGCCTGAGACTCAATCGCAGCAGTGTCGCTTTCCATTTGATGGCTCAAGCCAACGAGTACAAAACCATCATCCAAGAAGCCAGACTTTACGTGCGACGTGTAGAAGTGTTACCTAAAGCGGGAAACGACATCAGTCAAACATTGAGGAGATCGACCGCCAAATATCCGATACGACGTGTAGAAGTGAAAACATTCACCATTGCTGCTGGACTCCGATCCAAGATCGAAGATCATCTGTTCCAAGGACAGTTACCCAAACGTTTAATCGTTCGCATCGTCAGTAATGCAGCCTTCAACGGAGCCCACGATCAAAATCCTTTCCAGTTTAAGCACTACAGAGTGTCCAAAATTGAAGTCAGTCGCGATGGCAAGACTTTGTGTACCAGACCCTTCGAACCTAACTTTGCCCAGAAGAATTACTTGAGATCGTATTTGTCCCTGTACGAAGCTACGGGGCAACTAGGAACCAACACCAGTCACGGTATTTCGTACGAAGATTATGTCGGAGGTTACACTTTGTGGGCCTTTGATTTCACTCCAGACCAAGGCAGCGACGAGGGACATTTCCACCCTATAAAATCCGGTCAACTGCCTGTGGAACTTCAGTTTGCAGAAGCTCTCACTGAGACGGTCAACGTCATCCTGTATGCTGAATTCGATAATACCATAGAAATCAACAGTTTGAGAGAAGTCATTCTATACTATTAGACACAATGGAAGACTCCTATCCCTCTTTAAACAGTGGAGAATCTTTGGACATGGAGTGGGAGGATAGCGTGAAAACAGAACCCCAAGACCAAGTCAAAGAGGACGAGGTAGTCGTCAAGTCCAGATGGCCAGAACAAGAACAACATTTAGTGTCCTGTTTTGCTAAACACCTAGCGAATACAATTACGGAATTATCCAAGAAATATTGTTATGGATGTCAAAACGATCATCCCAGTCAAATTCAACACGATAAATGTATGATGATGAGTCAAGAAGAAAAATTGGACGAGTATCTGGACGACGCTTGGAGTCTCATCTCAGAAGAAACCGTGTTGCATGAGTGGTATAAAAGCTTGCGTGATCTTTCCTGTCATCCATTGACTACTCTAGAGATCTATCGCATCGAAGCTCTCTTAGCCCAGAGTGCGGAGACAAGGCGAAGAAACGGCTACTTGACAGATCGTTTCAAACAAAAAGTCAGAATTGAACTGATGACTTATCATTACCTGTGAAAAAAAACACAACAGAAAATGGAGACCTGGGAACTTTATTACCTTTTGAACAATAGTTCGTATACTGCTTCTTGGAATCCTGTCGTGTGCGCTAAAGATGAACTACCTCATCGCAAACCTCAAGACCATCAAGCTTATGTCATCAACACGGACGAAAGCCATCTTCCAGGAACTCACTGGGTTGCCGTCTACTTCCCTCAAGAGAATTGTGTGGAATATTTTGATTCGTATGGATTACCCCTTTGGAAGACGATATCATTGACTTTATGAGAAGAAATGCCCAGACGACACGATACAATAATGTGAAATTACAAGGCACAGATTCCATGGTGTGTGGATAATATTGTGTATATTTTCTTCATCAACGCAGTCTTGGATATCCTTTAGAACATTTAGTGACTTATTTTGATCGTCACTCTTCTAGAAACGATGAGAAAGTAGATCGATGGTTTTGCGACCATTATAGTTATCTTTTGTCTTTAGCTAGGAAACGTAGTGTACATCAATGGCCT
>JAECUM010010630.1:0-148773 GCA_016617855.1 Megalonaias nervosa
TAGTCATTCTAATCTTGAAAGCTTTCGAGAGATTATTTTCTAAAACTTCTCATTTATTTTTGTTGTTGTTGTTGCTGAAATAATCCTAAATCAAGCCATGTTAAAAATTCAAATATGGCTGCTTTCTGTTCAACCTCCAGCCGTTATCATCGTCAACCACTTCTCTCTCTCTCTCTCTCTCTCTCTCTCTCTCTCTCTCTCTCTCTCTCTGCGCCAGTTATAAGACATTAGGAAGAATTTCTTTACTATTTTGTTGTTCTAAAAGACCCAGTATTTGTATTAATAAAAAGGCTCTGTATTTGTATTAATAAAAAGGCCCTGTATTTGTATTAATATTTTTGTTATTGCCATACGACTTAAACTGCATTCTTAGAACTTAACGAATTATGAGAGGTAGCACCAACGTGCCTATGATTTATAGTTTTAAATATATTAGAAGTGAACAAAATTATATACTGGCTACAGCATGTTTTAAATGTTTTCTCTTATCTAAATTATAAACTGATTTGCAAATGCAACTGGAACTTTTACAACACTCGGATGAAGCCTATAGGTACACAAATAGTTAACTTAACCAGGATTCTTCTATGTTTAAATTCGCTTGTCATTTATTTCTTTTTTAAAAAAAACATCTCGGTGCTAATTTTTAAGTATTATCCGTGTGTACCCTACTTGCACATCCAGCTTTTTGGTGTCCAGTATCTTCTATATGTTACGTTAATTTATGAAACAAAACACGGCATCGGGTCATTACTGAAAATAGTTCATCATTCTGAGATGGCCGTCTTAGTCTTCAACGACGGCGAGGTGTGGTGGGATATTTTTCACGACATTGAAACTTTTGTCAGGTAACCATCAGACTTCCATAAGGTTATTTGATATTTTGCTTAATACCAACGTTGTTTTCCGCCCTCATCTTACACGGTCATTACATTTCATATTAGCCGTTGCTTAGCGTATTTGTGACATATCGTTAGATAGCACCAGCCACGAAAAGAGCTGACCGTAGACAGGAGAGATCGCACATATTCAAAGCCTACGAGTCTCTTTCTTATCAATTCGTAGAGTAACAGATGGAAAAATAACAAGTGAACTTCATGATAGAAAAAATTCGTTCTACCCATCAACCTTAGCATTCGATCTATCAATATATACATACTAGATTCGATAAGAAGAGCGCCAGCTCGCTATTTTTCTTTTTTTTTTTTTTCTTTCTTAGGAAATCTGCTTGATAATGCCGAAGGTGACATGACATACATATGATGTTAAGCATGCACTTAAACAATTCAAATACATTTGGCTAAACTTTGAGATCATTTGTATAGCAAAGTAAAATAACTCGTATTTTAGGTCTAAAGCTGTTATCATCATTTTGTATAGGGCTGAAATGCCGTCACCTATTGCCTTTATTGACATGTTTGAATGGTGCTAGGTCAATTAAATGACATATCTTTGAGGGCAGGTCAATTAAACGACATATCTTTGAGGGGACTATTTACTTTACATAAAATGTAAATATATTGGATTAATAGATAAAGTGTCATTATTTGAATAACAAATTGACAGTTATATTTTGAGAAACTCCCTTGATCAGATTCGTGTTGTAAAAACGTATACTGTCTCGCTCCAGCCCCAACAAAAGATTTTCAAAAGTCCTAAACAAAAAAAAATGGTAAAACTTGCCCAAAATCATTAATTTGCTTTCATCAAGTGTTTATTCATTTTGTTAAATTTAAAAACAATTTTTGCATTTTTTTTTTTTTGTTGTTCTTTTGGTGTTTGGTTATCTTGCTAGTGAGCTAACCAGAACGTAGGGGCAGGAGTAATTCAAAATACCTCGCTGCACTTGCAGTTAGAGACCGTAAAAATGTACATCCAGAAAAAAATATTGCTCATAAAATGTTTTGAGAGAGAGAGAGAGAGAGAGATGGACGAATGAACAGTTCGAAGCACAAACAGACAGAAAGAAACAGACAAAAAGATGGATAGGTAAATGATGCGTTTTAACTGAAATGCATGGATCCAAAATGCTTCCTCGTTTCTTTGACCCTTCTTTGACACCGTCTTGACTGAAACTGGTCAATTCAACCACTTTGGCGTCTGTGTGCTTGATTCGTCCACACCATAGATACAGTTCAATATTAAACTGTTTGTTTTTATTTTAGGTGAGGCTTAATACTGACATTAATTGATGTAAGTAGGGACCGTATTACTTCCCCGGAAAATATGCTCCTTTGTACACTGCAGCTTGACTGAAAATTCAACACAGTCATTTATGCAAATAATATCAATATATTGGATAGAGTCTGGGATTTCCTGCAGGCCCGGCCCTAGGATGTGTGGGGCCCAAGACAGCATGCGGGACCCAAGACAGCAAGCGATGAGCGCGGGGCCCCAAGCAAAACAATTGCATTCAGGAGAAACGCGGGGCCCAAGGCGGTTGCCTCGTTCGCCTTTTGCTAGGGCCGGGCCTGATTTCCTGTCAGTCCATTGGTATACCCCCATAACTCTGCATCCTCCTAAAATGCTGGGTGAAAATTGGCCAAACTTGTTGGATCACTTGTCCACTTAATCTCAATTTTTTAATTTAATTTATTTATTTATTTATTGTCGAACACATTTTAAACAGTACTAAAAGAGAGTAGTTTCTGACAAGAGTGTAATCCATAGTAATTTGTACTGAATTTTGTTTGTACACATGGGTGGTTGATTAATGCTTGTCAGCCAAGTCAACACATACTTCAGCCATTTTTCTCTTAAGGTTGGTACTTCATGTTCACAAAATGAAATTTCATACCAGAAATTAAAGACGATATGACCATGGTACAGTCGTATCAATAAGCTTTTCAGATATTAGAAATAAAGGCAGGCAAAATTTATTACGTAGCGTCAAGTTGCCATCTTACATAGGTTTCCTTTGTTTTGTTTATTTTCATGTAAAATACGTATTGGTTTTTTTTTTTACACTGTCTAAATTTCTTGTCACCTGGGAAAACATACTTATCATAAAGGAATGAAAGGACATCCTAAAATATAAATTTGGCAGTAAAATTATCGATTTGTTTGAAACATATATGAATAAATTCTGTTATGGAGGAATCTGTGCTTCTAATAAATGATATTTAAATACTTGTTTTGTACTTGCAGAATAAGCCATCAGTCAAAATCATTGTCGCTTGAACAGTGTATATTCCTTCTGTTTCTGTTTTCCTTTTTCTAATATTTTTTCCAAGTAGGTGGCATATATGTGTGTGTGTGTAAGATATGAATACAGCCCACTTACGTTCGACAACTTAACTGTTGCATGTCTTATCTCCCTCTCCCTTATTTTGTCTTTAAAGTTTGTGGTTGACATATTTATAAGATGATGATCGAAGCAAATATGGAAAAAGGAAACGTAAATGTTACAGCTAATCAAAGCGTTACCATAGTAACAATAAATATATTCAGCACTAATGGCATTTATCTTTTGTGTGATCTTCAGGTGTTGAGTTTGTTTTTTACACACTTGGTCTCCAATCTGAGCCTTTTTTGTAAGATACTATCAATACAGTGTCTATAAATTACTTGTCTTCATTTTATTATAATTAATTTGAATGATCATAACATTTTTGCAGAGAAACCATAATGCCTCCATTATATTTTTATTTCCTGCATAACATAATTTTATTGATATGTTTGTTATCCCAGGTGGAGTAAACGTTTGTTATAAAATGATTACTTGTCTTTGGTATCCCATACAGGTATGGCTTTCTTAACATTTATATTAAGAATAATAATGGCACAAAACAAATTAAACTCGTTGTTATGGAGGAATTAAGTTATCTCCTTTAAATTTAATTTTGAAAATAAATTTATCAATAATATATTGCCGTGGAAACATAAAAATACTTTTTGTGCATTTATGTAACACTAATCACATAGATGGGTTTCACAAATATGTCTGTGAGAAAATGTAGTGAAAGCGGACCATACCGAGAAACTGGTTCTTCTCCCGAAATATCTTTCTGTAAATCATACTCGTACCTTTGTTACTGAGAAATCGTTGAAAATGAGGACCTGTAAATCGCATCAAATTTTGGACATTGTTCCTCCGATTGCTAACACTGAACTTTGATTTCAGATTGTGAAAAATAAAATATTTTGAGCAATTTAATTCAGGTGAAAGTAGTTTATCTCGCTCTGTAATTTATTGTATTGTTCTCGTACGACGTATCCAAATGTTTATAAGGAAATCTGGTTTTATGTGAGTCTCGTCGCGTCGGATTTAGCCCATATATTGTTAGCATATAAATCTAAATATGTAATACAATTTAACAAATACATAAAGTTATTATCTCTCTTTAGGTTTTATTTTTGATGTAAAAAATAAGCTGATTCGATGCGATTTTAGTGATCAAAGCAACACCTGATAGTAGCGCATGTGCACAATTAACCGGAAGTAAACAGGTGAGATGAATCACGTGATACCATGTTGTCAAAATGGCTGTCAGACGACACGCAGGCATTGACATAAAATGGATGAGAATTTTATGTGCATTTTCCATCTCTTCATGATGGTAATTAACTGAATGTAATCAAAACTATTTGTTTAATTCGAAGTGTGATTTGATATTCAGATATTTGTTTGCACGTTATGGTAAGTATGCCGGCATCTTCGCCGTCTTGCTCCCAAAGAGGGGGTAGGGTGGCAGCAGACCACATTGTTTGGGGACATTCGGGAAGGATTAGTGATGGAATGTATGGTACTTGGCTGTTATGTGTTATACAGAATGTGTGATAAAACAGAGGCTTCTTTACCGTACCCAACCATCCGCTAACTCCCTCCGGTTAGGGCCCAAACCTCTGCAGCAGACTAGTAGAAGTCATACAGGTCATGTTAGTCGTACAGTGTAAGATGCCTCACCAAATATTTGTTGTTTTTGGGGGCGACCACAGAACATAAAATATCAGGGTAGGCGTCTTACATTGTAGGACTAAGGTCATGTATGTGCATTTTAACATCTTAAATCAAAATTATTCTTATAAAGTTTAATACTAATTTTGTTAAACCAAAGCATATTCAGTCATGATTATTGAATGTTCATGATTATTGAATGTCCTGTACCTTAACTGTTATCAAGAAACTCCCAGACGAAAATTACCAATAGCTATGGACTTTTACAATGGTGGTTGACTGCTTGGGTGACCTAAGTTGTCAGAGCGTCTGCCTCGGATTTGGGAGGTAGCGAGTTCGAACCCTGGCTGAGTCATGCCAAAAACTTATAAAAAATAGTACTAGCAGCTGTCTCACTTGGTGCTCAGCATTATGAGGTTAGTATTAGGACTCACTGGCCTGATGCCAGGATAATGGGACTGGGTGGGACATGATGCCACATGTCTGCAGCATGATTATAAACTGCCACACTGCAGATATCATAGCGATATGACGGCAGAATTTTTAAAGCTCTGTTAAATTCCAGATCACACACAATGGTGGCTATGTACTAAACTGGGTCAAGGAAAGAGTAAACCAAGTCTAATCATCATAATATAGGGTAGTACATATTTATCAAAATTCGTAGCTTTCAATGTGACACCACAGCATAACAGGATCATACTGGACCACACCTTTAAGTTTATCTCCTCATGAAAATGTCCACATACTTTAATATTGATTTTGCCATATATACATGTACCTTTCAGGGCATATAAATAATGGCCTTTGAACAGAATATGTATATATGACGATCCAAATAAAGTGCATAATTGCCATTTAAATGTATGCAGAGTCAAGTTCTAAAAATTACACCCATTATTGAAATAGTTGGTATTGAATGCCTACATGGTCTATATGACTTTCACTATACTTGTCACTAATATTAGTACCCTGCTTGTCAACAGGTACTAATTGGTTCTTATCCTTATCAATAGAGCAGTTGGGTGTGATTCACCCTGATATGTCTTTTTCCCCACATGTTTGCTTATGTTTATAACAATGCAGTTATGCTACTACAGTCTAGTGTCCTTTGTTCAAATTGTGGTTTTGTTGTTGTAGTTGTTGTTGTTGCAGGGTTTAACGGCATTTTTCAGCACACGATAGGCTATGCATGGCGGCCAGTTTTAATGGTGGAGGAAGAACCTGGGAAAACCCCAGAAAGAACAACCGACCCACAAGAAGTTACTGACAAGCTTTCTCACATACCCACATTGGCCGAATCCAAGACTCGAACCCACGCAGACAAAGGTGAGATGGCAGTGATCCATAACAAAGAGTGCTTTAGACCACTAGGCCACTTGGGGCCCCTGTGGTTTTGTGGGTTTAGCTCCATTTTTCAGCATATGATAGCTATACATGGCAGCCAGTATATTTGTCTGGGATAAACTGCCATCCCACAGAAAACAACTGGCAAGCTTTCTTATAACAACCTTTGCTGGCCAAGACTTGAACCCATGCAGACAGAGGTAAGATGTCAGTGATCTGTAAAGGCATGCGCCTTAGGCAATATGGCCACCTAGGGGTCCTGGTCTACCTAAAAACAGTGCAGGGTTACCATTGGTTAATTGGCTGCCATGCTAGACTTGTGATCAAAAGGGTGTAGGTTTGAATCCTACCATTGGATCAGCCCAGGTCCACTTTAATGGGCAAGACACTTGACTAAATAACTTGTGTTGCTGTGCCATTAAATACCAAATAACCAGTAAGTACATATGAACTGTTTTTAGACACTTGCTGGTATTTCTCATGACTATTGAGTTATGATTGGTTGAAGAGACCTCATTGCACTCTGTACAGCATATTTCTGTATCAAATTTGATGTTTGACACCTTGTAAACTCACATTAAATAGCACAACCTTACTGCCTGTTGCCATTATGAATCTCCAGGCTCCATCAATGGATGATCAGTGCATCAAGGTGATTTCACTCATTTGCAGTGGTTGTTTTGGTCATGTTATTGAAATGTCTGTGGATAGGTTATGTGACTATCAAATGATGAGCATCAAGTCCTGTGACTGTTGTCACAGTTCATTTGCAAGTCAGATTACAAAAAAAGATGGATTAGTTTGACATTGTAATCCAAATTGCTCAGAACATTCTTGGAACCAAGAAGCATATGCACTGATATTTATATCTTATAAGATGTGAACTCTCTAATACCAGTAAACTTGATTTGTATAGAAATGCCCGTTTCCATTTTGACAAAGCTATGGTTCTTAGCAATCTCATTATCAACTGGCATTGGGTAAATTACTGCATTTTTTGGTTTATTACAACATTTGTACTTTTAATTTTGAGCCAGCTGCTTCAAGAGATAATGAGAAGACAGGTGTTGTCCTCAGACTATTAAGTAGGGTAAGGTGCTGGTTACCTGCACGTATGATTTATAATACATGTAATACGTGCACTTAAATTCAATATAGGGTATTAATGATGCCAAGATGAATCCCTAACAGTGCACATATTAAATGTAACCATGTTGCTTATTATTGGGAGACTGAGACAGGTCAGCTCTCAGGGATACAGGGTTCAGTGCCTTCCTGTAAAAGGCTAGGTACAACAGTGATTCTGTCTTCACAAAACTTTGAAACAAGCATGCATATAGCACAGATATTTTTATCTTTTTTATTCACACACTCAAAGGCTTTTTTTAAATTTTTTTTATTTTACATTGATTTTATGGCATGCCTTGACATATTTCAAAACACTGTAATACATATCATCACATACCACAGACCCCCTTCAAACTTGAACTTTGGTGGTCATAACCAAAAATCCATGACCACCTGTTTAAAGTTCAGCCCATAAACATACAAAAATATTACTGTAATTTAATTTTGTTGGTGTATTTGGGATGACCTGAGCTTCCAGATTAAATGAATGTGAAATTCGCCAATGGTGCACCTTATCTGCATTTAATAAATTCCCTTGACATGCCTTTTTTTCCTCGTGATGCTCTTCTTTTTATAATTTTGGTTATCCATGACCAATCTGTAGACTAGCTGATGGCTAGAATTAGGTAAACAGGCAAGAAGCTACTGTGACTAATTCACAGTGAATCCATTCTCTGATGTGACAATTTAAAAAAAACCCAAATGTCTGTGTAAGCACCTGCAATTATTTAGCAGTAAATGTGCCCGTTGTTGTTTTATTGGTCTTCAAATTGGTTATGACACATACGTAAATTATTAGGGTAACCAGAGTTTTCTTAGAATTTGAGTTGGACAGTACTGTCCAATATCATAATGTGCAATAATAATAATCATATTATCCCATGCTAAAGTCTGGAATAGCAACTTGTACTAGATTCATCAGTTTACTTTAGAGCCTGAAAATGTCATTTCTAACTCAATGGTACAGGCCCAGTTGGACCCTCTACTGTTTAGAATTCAAGTATTGGTCAAAGTCTGACCTGCAGAATTCTGTAAACCCGTACAGTAGATGCTTGGATTTGATTTTCTGTGAATGTGTTACCATACCATTGTCACACTGCTGAATATTCACTTGCATCAGTGTACTTTCATTACTCTTTTCTGACATATTTGACAGATTGAACAATGCATTTTATTCAATTTATAGAAAAAGCTAAGAAATATTAAAAGTCGATAGGCTAGTGATAGTAAATATTATTTTGGATTCACAGCCAAATAGCATTAGACCATGGACCTTGAACCATGTAATTTTCAGGCCCTGACTTTACACGATCTTTGAACTGGAGGAAATTAGAGAAGATAACAGAAAAGAGGAAAGAACCAGACATGGATTTGCAGCCATTTACCTTTTGTATCTGTTTGAACAGGTTTCTCACACAAGGCTGCTGAGCTGAAAAGCAGGTGTATTACCATTATTACTGTGCTTTTCAGGCCCATCTATATCATTGCTGTTGAAGGGCTTCTTTTAATTACTCATTTTGTTGGGGAGACATTCATTCATACTGCTTTGTTTGACTGGGTTTCATTATGAGGTTTTATTTATTTCTGCCACTTTTTTCAAGTTGCTTCTCTAGGGCTGTGAATAAATGATGCTTATATCAATTTTCAGAGATTCCAGACAGCCATTTAGAAACTGATGGAGAAATGCATCATCACTCAACCTTTTGAAGTTTTAAGATTAAAAATCCTGTGACTGTAAGAACCAGAAAATAACATTTAGGTATGGTGTTTATTATTAATTTTCATTTATTTTCATGTTTATGCAGCAAATTGAATTGTTACAGGGACATAGGAGGTAATTTTATTTCGGATTGCACTAGGTTTTATAACTTTTTATATTGGAATTTTGTATCCTCGTGTCTTTGTTTTTTGTTTTGCCTGTGTAAGTGCATGTTGAGACACATACCATATTTGCTGGCCTATAAGATGATACTTTTTGACCAGAAAATCTTAGCTTCGTCTTATACTCCAAATCAACTTATATATGGATTATGTCATCTGAATCGCTTTATCACATTTTTGTATGGAAAATAATTCTCCAAGAGTACGAAAAATAATGTGTAAAAAATATATCATATTGGGGAAGAGATTGTGTATGAACAAATATAGGATCCCACATTGAGTATTTTAAACAATTACATGATCATCAGTATTAAAAATTAACATTGATCAGATGTAATTGTGCTAAATCAGCATGCACCAGTAGTGTATGTTGTTTGCAATATACATTGTTTAAATTTGATTATATATATGTGCGTTAGAATTTCCAAGTTAGAAAATGAATAACCATGACAAAGACATAGTCCATCACAATTTTCTTGTACCTAATGATCAAATAATCCATTAGACCAACAAGTAGGTCTCTGCTGTCAGAAAAAAAAGCGGAGACCTACTGTTGGTCTAATAATCCATATGCCCCATTGAGAGAGAGAGAGAGAGAGAGAGACAGAGAGGTGTCTTCACGATTGTAAATCTGTATTGTTCACTTACTTGATGACTGATCTTACTAGTGTACAAGTGCAGTACCATATTCCATTATCAATTAATACCACTAGGTAAGCAGTTCCTTCTAGTTTTTGTTGCCACTTCCATTATTTAAAGAAATCACTTGGCTTTGTAGTTGTATTTACATGCTAATTAAATATGCTACAGCTGTATTCAGTCATTCCAAGATAACACCTGTTTGAGGTCAAGATTCTGCAGACTAAATCAGATTAGTGAGGCCACCAATAGGGAAATGAGGCTACCCATGGGTATTATGAATACTGTACCATATGATGAAAGGAAATGCCAGGTGGTTACTATTGTAAATTTCTCAGCCAGTGACATTTTTGAACTTGCCAACCCAACCGACAGCAATTTAAAGTACATCTAGCATGAGTAAAGAACAGAAACTATTGGTGCCTAAGTACAGGAAGAGTACATGCACTTTAAACAAATCTTAATTGTTGGGAATAGAGAGATTGTTATACTCGCAAAGACGTGGGTCGGTGGTTCTTTCTGGGGTTTTCCTGGGTTCTTCCTCCACCATTTATACTGGCCACCATGTATAGCCTATCTTGTGCTGAAAAATGGCGTTAAACCCAACAACAACAATGAATACTTGCAAAGAAAATTAGCACGCAAAATGGTCTTTTTGGGATTTAACCTAATGGAGACTATATGGATATAACTAGTGTGAATATTTAAACCCTGAAGGAGTATGGTATGTATTTTCATACTTTATATTTACTGTTTCATTTATTAATGTTTTCTGTCTTTGACAAAAGCTTCAGCAACATGGGGGCAATAAGTTGAAAAAAAGCACAAAAAACCCTGCTGTCTCTTAATCTTTCGTTTGGAAAATCAAGTTACTTTGCTCTGTGTTCAATGAACTCGTTTGTTTTCTTCACTTCCTCAAGTGTCTTCCCATATCTGATGCAGTCTGTATCAGCCCCATCACAATAACAAAATTTAAATAGATAATTATTTCCCATCAGCTCCATCAGAATTAAATGAAATAGATAATTAGATTAAGTAATGATTCTGATGTAATCTGAAGATGAATCATATTCAGAAGTTGTTTAATTCCATATATTTGTTATCTTTTAAAATACTGAAGGATCTCTACTTGTTTTTGTAAATTTAAATACACAGTAATATAGCAAGCAAAAGAGAAACATTATTCGGGTTAGTTCATTAGAGTATATTTTTTATCAAGCTATAATGTTCTCTCTCTCTCTCTCTCATATTGGAGCATATTTTATTTTGATCACGAGGTACAAAAAGAAAAATGTGATGGAATATATATGCCCCACCCCCCGGATAATGCATTTTGGTATTAATGATGCAGTTTCCCAATTGCTGGCAATCTGAAATAGCATACACTGATACTTTTAATATTTATGAAACCGGAAGTTATTATAATTTAATTTCACACAGCATCGCGAGTTTCATCCTATCTGTAACTCAATGAATTTTCGGGTCACTGTCATTATATGTAGTTTAAAGTACATAATACATTTAAATACTTCTTGTGAAACAAATTTGGTACTTCTGGTTACATTTAATGTTCCTGACTGGAAAGGTTACTGATTTACAGGTAGGATAAAATTCATGATGCTCTGTGGAACAAAGTGAAAAACACAATCTGAGGTGTTGATCTGGCCTTTTCTTATACTCGGCATTGACTTATATAAGGATGAAGGATGGAAAATTTGCCAAATTTGCTGATTCGACTTATAATCTGCATCGACTTATAGGCCAGCAAATATGGTAGTCCATTTTTTGGGTGGTGATGCTGGTATCGGCATTGAATTTGAAAGTTTGTGTGCAAATTATTGCAGGTCAGGTAAGGGTCAAATGGATACATCATGATACAGATGTATGTGAGATACTGGGTTCTGTGGAACACACGTGTTAACTCTTTGTAACTCAGCATATGCATTTAATTGATTAATCTAGATTAACCCATGATTGTGATGATTCCTTCCTATGAACAGGGTCCATACTGGACTCTGGTATTTGTGTTGAAATGACTTCTCTTTCCAGACAGAATAGGGTACTGTTGGCAAAAATAGAAGTGAGGGTGGAAAGTTGAAAATCTATAATGTTCAAAATAGTCACTTTAGCATTTGGTTGTGCATATTTTCACATCACATGATTACACTACTGCTGAAATAGTATTAAAATGTTTGAAAAATATTAATACTTGACTTATTTTGCTTCACTACTGTTCAGTGTTGTTGTGCAACATAAAATGGCACATTGAAAATAGGTTACATCCAAAATGCAAAAAACAGTTTCCATTGTAGAAATCCTATTTTTATAAATTTATTGGATGAAATATTGGTTAAAATGGTGCATTTTAGTAGTTTAGGACCCAGATAAGTGTACTGGGTTATAATTTGCATTCATTTGAGTTACCAATATTCAGTTTGTCACAAATTTTTTTCAGGTCTCATGGTTGAATGTTTTGCATGAATTCTTTACATAGCAACATAATTTCAGGCATTTATGACCTTCAGATTATAATCAAATTTGACTACAAAGCATATGTTTTTGTCCCCCATTACTTTGATTATAGATGCATTGTGCTGACACAAAAGGGGATGGAAGATTGGCATGAAAACTAGTGTAATTCAGTGTAAAATTTACTTTTTTGTGCATATTTTGCCAAATTGACGGACTCAGTGCCAGCTGTTTTGATCAAATCACCAACATATTGGGACTCGCTGTGAAGTTACAAAGTGTAGCAAAGTCTCTCATATAATATTGGCATACACATGGATGCGATATTTGGGATGCATGGAGTTTTGATATTAATGTAAAGTGTACTTTAATGTAAGGTGAACTTGTTTATAATGTCATGTACTTTTATGGCTGCTAAGAACATCATTGGAGGCCCCAAGTGGCCAAGTGGTTTCAAGCGTTCACTGTTACAGATCACTGCTATCTCACCTCTGTCTGCGTTGGTTCAAGTCTAGGATTCAGCCAGTGTGGGTATGAGAAAGCTTGCCACTAGCTTCTTGTGGGTTGGTGGTTCTTTCTGGGGTTTTCCCGGATTCTTCCTCCACCATTAATACTGGCTGCCATGTATAGCCTATCTTGTGCTGAAAAATGGCATTAAACCCTACAACAACAACAACTACAACAACAACAACAAAGAACATCATGATAGCAAGGGACCACTATCTTGTATGTTGAGGACAGTAATTAATGTTTTACTGTTATGGAATGAATTTTTATTGTGATGTGAACTTCCCTTGTCATTGTTAAAAAATATAGAAACAACAAACATTTTGTCAGAAATATCTCGGTGGTATTGGCACTAAAGGATTGCAAAAACTGCTTAATGCTGAACTCAGAATTCTGACATTTGTTTGGTCAGTGATTTTTTTATGTTAACCAATCAGATGTCAGAACCATGATAAGGAGTGAAAGTGAGGGATGTTTGCAAATTTTAGTGCTGATGAGTATAATTCTGACATCTGATTGGTTGGTGATTTTTTTATGTTAATCAGATGTCAGAACCCTGATTAGGAGTGAAAGTGTGAGGAATGTTTGCAAATTTTAGTCCTGATGAGCATAAAACTAAGATTGTCTGCATACAGATAATTGATATTTTGTCCTATTGCATATTAATCAGGTTTATTAATGTTGTACACTCAAGTCATAGATATATTGTATTTCATAGCAACATTAATGAGTAATATAAAGCTTTCACATTTAAATGATAAATGAATCTCAAGATTATATATTGCCTATAAAGTCTGTGAAACATGTTTAATAATAAAAATGCTGCTTACTTTAAGCAGCTAGTGTCGAAATATCTTTTGACAGGTTTCATATCAGTAGTATGCTTGATTAGCTAATGCTGGCATTTTCTCACAGTATTTTTATTCATATGGTAATGTTTGAATAAAAATAAACAAGACATATATCAATCAGATAGGTTACCAATTTATATTCAAAGAGTTAAAACTTGTAGAGGTCATTATGTCATAAAGCGAATTCATGTCTGTGGGTATCAAACAAGACAAGACCATTTCTGTTAGACAAACATAGTTTAATATATTATGGAAGTTATGTACAAACATACTAGACTACTTTGATGTTATTTGGGGAATACTTCTGACTAGAATATTTGCAAATTATTACACTTCCAAGAAAGAAACTGCAGAATCGTCATATAAAAAGGTAGAAAGCATTCCAAATGCAGTCACTGATATTAAGGGAATGAATATTTTTGAGAACTTATGCACAAAGTTTGAAACCGGTTTCCTCATTGCATGTGAGGAAACTATTTTGCATACAAAAACTAGGAGCAGATAAAGTTTCCACTCCAAAACCAGATAAAGAACTCATTAAGAAAAGTTTTCAATATTCATGGTTACTAATTTGGAACAGAATCTAAAGGTAATTACTGACAGTGCAAATATAAATACATTTCATTATAATGCGATTTACTGGGTGAAATGTTGTTGTTGTTGTTGTTGTTGTAGGGCTTAACGCCATTTTTCAGCACACGATAGGCTATACATGGCGGCCAGTATTAATGGTGGAGGAAGAAACCGGGAAATCCCCGGAAAGAACCACCGATCCACGAGAAGCTACTGGCAAGCTTTCTCACATATCCACATTCGCCGAATCTGAGACTCGAACCCATGCAGACAGAGGTGAGATGGCAGTGATCCATAATGGAGAGCGCTTTAGACCACTCGGCCACTCGGGGCCCCACTGGGTGAAATAATGAACATGATTGATTTGAAAAAGACAACAGCTAAAGCATCATCTCTCAAACCTTCCACTTTGTTGCTTCACTCTTCTGATACCTTGTATACCTTATTGGAGCATGCTTTTATTACATTTTCTGTTTATTATCTAAATACAAATTAATTTTTTTGTTTCTCCTGGAAAGTATTAAGAATTGTATGTGCTATTATTTTTTGTATGTGCAAATATGCATTATCAGTGCTCAAAGAAAATTTTGTTTAGACACAGGCCCAGGGCTGGTGACTTGAATAAACTCACAACTGACTGAAATTCCAGAAGCCCAGACTCCAATTTCCACATGCCTAAAATTTCCCCTTTTTTGATATTGTCGCACAATGTTACAATAGTTACAATTCGAATATAAATTCAATAGAGTTAAAAGGGGTTTGAAGGTAATGCAAGTGTCGTTAGTGTCTATATGCAGTAAAATCTGACTTCAAGAAAAGTTGCCACTGTTTACAAACTTGTCAAAAATATAATACATATGGCTTAAACATTGTCATTCAAGGCAATGATATGTAATATTTTTGTTCTTGTACACACATCTAGTATCTCTTTGATTTACCCATAATGGGTTGTTCCACTTCCTGATTCTACCTATGCTAATTAGTACAATGGACTCATCCACTGCAGCCTTCAAAAACATCTCACTATTAAGTAATATGTGAAATGGTGTTTTATGCCTAACCTCATTGCCTTTAAATGCTGCTATTTAAACTACTCAATGGATAGTTTCACATCAGCTGTAATCATGACTGTTTACCATGTATACATGCTACATGACAGGCATATACTAAAGTGGTGGTTTTTTGTGTATTTTTGTGTTTTTTTTCTTTCTATTTTTGAAGATTACTGAAAATTGTGTCGAGGGTTTGGGAGTACAAAATTTTATTTTTAGCATGACACACCATGCTTCAAATTGATTAAAATCAGATCTCAAGTTCATGTAGGACAGTGGTGATCTGATTTAGATTGTGCCATGTTATGGCAGATATGTCAGTATCTTGAAAATATATTTACACATTTAATCAGCATGATCAAAGTTTCCTTAGGCAAACTAGAATTTTTTTGACAAGCCCAGCGGGGATCTTACTAAGAATGCAGGATGGCCTGATCTAAAATGAGAGGGGTCCCAGGCATCAGGCTATCGGATTTTTTGAGCTCTGATTATGGATTTAATTATTCAAATAAAACACCGCAAGGATGGGTAGTTCCATGCAGCTAATTGTGCAATCCATTTTAAATAAACCATTTATTATTATTATTATTATTAAAACACATTACAACATTTGATAATCTTTTGAGATTATACAATCATGGGAATTGATTACTATTTTTGCTGTTTGATTCTTCTTAAATTGGTTCCATACATTTTGTTGGGCTGAACAATATTTAGAATTGTGAATTGAATGAGAATTTACAAACCAGTCTGACACAGCAAGAATGTTGGCCAGATTGCCATTGTAAACCATATAGAGACAATCATGTACTGTTTAGTTATACTAAAATAATTATCTAGAAGTTATTACTTTAAGAACAGAAATGATAACCTGTGTAACACGGGCTTGGAATATCTTGAATATTAACAGTTGTGGCATATTGTATTATTCAGGTTTCAATAGTAAATTTTAAAGATCTGGTAATCACACATGGCCTGTTACACAGCTCATGGAATCTATTTCATACCATATGAAACCTTATTTATGATTCTCTTTGTGTCTGATGCCCCATAGTTTATTTCATTCAAACAGGCAAAATGGCGTCACCTGACATTGATGACCTCCACATGCAGCTGGCACAGCAGCAGGTGATGATAGAACAGCTGAGAGTCATGATTCGTGAGCGTGAAGACTCTCTGCAGAACAAGGACAGAGAACTGCAGGTCAGGACATGCACCCAGTTTGCAGAATTATTTGCTAGTGTTTTCAGATCTACTGTCCATGGACCATCTGTCTATTGTCCATCATCCATCCATTCATTAGCACAAATTTGTTATTGCTATTCCTCCTAAACTATATTGCAATGTAACTGCACTTGGATATGGTTGAGCTGGTCCTGAAAATAGTGTTGCTTGGATGTCCTATATGGCTACCATGATGGTAATCTTGAAAATCTTGTTAACACTACTGCTCCTACATATATGATTATATCTGCATGGGGTTTTCACTGAAAAACTTCTTATGATATCTACTTGGTCCATTATGAAACTGCTGCTGGTCTAAGTCTGGTATGGCCACCACAACAGCCATTTTGAAAATCATTTTATTGCTTGTCTGAAATAGAAAATCTCATCAACATGGGGTTTTCATTATAAGATTTATTAGTGTCTGGTTGGACTAGAATGTAAATAATGCTGATCTGTCATCCAGTATGGCTGCCACAGTGACTAATTTGAAAATCTTGTTATTACTGAAACGTATCAGAGATAGTTAAAAAAACTCGTCAGTTATTTAAAAGAAATGGTCTTATCTTGAATTCCTAAAATTCTTTGTGGTCTTTAGAGCATCAGTTCTTGTAAGGGACTCTTGTTTATTTATGAACTTTGGTGGGTGAGGAATAAATGTTATTTTGGCATCAAGAGAGTGATAATTGTGCAGACTTGAAATGCTTTGAGAAACACAACACGGCTTATATGAATTATCAGGCTTATCATCTGCATAGGAATTGTAGTGCTGATGTTCAGTAAGTGTGAACAGCTTGTGTATCCCTTTCTGTTCATTTAAAAAAAACTAGTAGGTGGGTGTTTTTTCCAATATTTTTAAAATCCTAATTAATGTTACATCTATGTGTACAAATATGCATCAGTATATACTTCATCAGAGCATAGCAGATCTCATCAGAGGTGTTTTGGTAGGCAGAGAGGTTATAGCATATGTCTTTTTGTTATGAACACAAGACCAGTTTTACCTCTAAGATATATCTAATGGAATCATGTTGCTAAAAATAAGAAAAAAATAAAATAAATTCACACAGCAATGAAAATTTAGAGTTGCAATAGTTTTCACTGATAGCATAGTTTGTGTGCATGTTATAACAATGTGTCCTGTAGTTAACTTGCATCTTGCATACATAGACTGTTGACTATATTATATAATTGCATCTTGCCTTCACCATAGTTATTGATAGAGCATATCATACCATGTCATTGTGTAGCCAGTTTTTTGTAACATTCCATTTATTACTTTGACAATGAATGAATGTCTCAAATGATAATGATGTACATTTTTATGCATATTTGATCTGCTTTAAATTCGTTGCATGCTGCTGTTCCTGCATGTAGGAAACAAATTCCAAACTTTCAAAACTTAAGCTGCAGGCAAAGGCAAAAGTGGCAAAAGAGGCCAAGTCTAAGAAGGATGCAGAAGAGTCGACTTCAAGAAAGGATGTTGCTGAAGCTCCAGAAAAGGTAGTTACCATAGACAAACTAAATGTAGTAGACATATTTGTGTGCATTTATAGATGTCCTGATTGGATTTTATGCCAGTTAAGCAACTTTTGCTAATTTGCTTTCATACCATTTTAGCATTAGAGCATATAGCGTTTTCCTCGTCCATTCATCCATTTGTATGCAGGTCTGCAAATCATTATGATTTTACTATAAGGCTTACTGAAGTGACCCTTAAATTATGAACTTGCAGAACAGTAGCCAAAAGTACAAAAAAGGTAATCATTCAGTCAAATCTGGATATTGGCTTGTCAGGGTTTTGTCCAGATCTTGGTTTTAGACTCAGTGGAGTTGTTCAGAGAACCATGCAAACTTTGCTGGGGGTACTTCAGGTGCTTTAATATACCCTTGTTAATATAAACTGCCTGCAAACTTTTGCATAGTCAGGAAATGTCCAGCAAACAAAAACACAAAAACATGAATTTTAAAGTGGCAATTGTCCCATTAACAAATTCAATTAATCAGCTCAAGGATATAAAAATTTGAGCAGCAGTCACATTTCTTGGATATAATATGTTGATTTGAGTATTTACTCATAGCAGAAGAGATGATTGATTTTGCTGTTTGAATTTTAAAAAAGCTAAAAGTTGTGTTGAGTGTGGGGGCTCTTCCAGGTAGTTACTGACCTGCATTGGGTTTGGAACTGCAGATTCTGAAACCGAACTGGAGAACAATAGGGCTTAAGAGTATCTTATGAACTTTTATATTGCCTTTGCTGCATCAGGCCATGCCAATAAACTTTTCAAATGCATGTTTTCCAAGTGGACAATGACAGTACATGATATTTTTATTACATGATACTGCATTACTGGGAAGGTTTTTGTTGGGTTGGCTGGGTCTGAATATATGTTGTCCATCTGGTTAAATTCTGCATTTAGGTTATGCTTCAGGCACTGTGATGGGACATCTGTGTTGTGTGAACAGATTTATTGTTTATCAGTTTTTGATGATGATGGACATTGAGTTTTGTTTTGTTAATAACTATGAAGCCTATGTTTTTTAACCAAAATAGAATAATGCACCAGCAGATCTGTGGCTGTGTAGTTTATAAGGAGTTGTTAGTTTGACTTCACCTACAAGCAAGTATATATGGTATTTAAAAAATGTAATTTTAGCATTTCATAAAATAACTTGCCATCTGATAATTATAAACATCAAAGAAAAATTTGAAGATCAGTTTTCATTAAGGTTAATATCTTTTTAAATCAGAATGTAGTTCAGCCAGTTATAAAATGTTTAACAGTTTTTCATAGAATTCTGCAAAATGTATTAGTGTGGTGGTAACAGCCTCATACAATACAGTATAAAGCTATAGACTTTATTTTATAGTTAAGGGTCATAGGACTTGTGTTACTTTAGCTGGACTTAACTTCTGGATATATAAACAAGGAAATAAGATATTGCAGCTAGAGATCACATGTCTGAAAGTACTTAGTCTGGGAATTGGTATTGAAAACTTTTAAATGTTATTTGGCATAATAGGGGACATGAAACATTTGAGGTTCAGGGTAGAATTACTCATATCTCAAAGCGATTGTTTTTTACTGAATAACTAGAAATATTCAGAGAATTTCGTATATCTGATTGTTGTAACAATTATTGATTTCACTGTTACTCAGATTTTTATAGTAAAGATAATCAAGTTAAACCCTTTTATGTTATCAAGGGAATTAGTCACACCTGTCACCACTGCCACTGATGGGAAAAGGCAAGACTGGTTCACCTTTTAAAATTGGTTTTTGAACAAATTCCATGCACTGGATATCATTATTATTCTTCTTCTTCTTCTTCTTCTTCTTATTATTATTATTATTATTATTATTATTATTACATTATCAAGATTGTTTTATGTGCACTGTAAAGCAAATTCATAATTATGGATATATGTTGTTCTCTCCCAAATTTAGGTTCCACACAATATTACTGAATCGTATTCATTTCAGTATTCTATAAAGGAAATTATGACCATCTTAAAATATACATCAATCTTTGTTTACATTTTAAAAAAATATCTGGATTAGTCAGTTATTCAGCTCTGAAGTTTGTTGGCTAATGTGAACAGAACATCAGATGAAGCTGCATACTGTTATTCATTGTTACACATGAACTGAAACTACACCCACTTTTACAAACACATTTTGAATATTGAATGACTCCTGACCCTAATGAAAAGGGATGTAACTCATTTCTCTTCTCAAATATGAACATTTTTCGACGATAAAATGAGCAATATATCAGGATTTTGTTTACCAGTTTTGATTGCAGTTTTCTTCACATTAAACAAATGAAAGTCAAGTCTTTTTGCACTTTCTAGACCAAACTGGGATCTTTGTCTCCCCTGATGTTATAAGCAGTTTCGCACGTTAGTTTTGTCTCCCATCAAAACTAAGAGTATTTAGGGTTTATCTGTCCAACACTTTTGGCTCCAATGAACAGTATGTATGTCTGGGGTTTAACAGTACATCATTTGTGTCTCCCATCAATGGTATGTGAGTTCAGGTTTTTGGCAGTACACCAGTTATGGCTCCCATCAACAGCGTATTTGTCTAGGGTTTAGTAGTACATCATTTATGGCTCTCATCAACAGTATGTGTGTCTAGGGTTCAGTAGTAGGTTGTGGCTCCTTTAAACAGTAGGTATGTCAGGCGTTTAAGAGTACATCAGTTATGGCTCCCATCAACAGGATGTGTGTTCAGGATTTAGCACTATATCATTTATGGCTCCCATCAACAGTATATGTTTTAGGGTTTAACAGTACATCAGCATGATTCTGGCTATATTGTGCTGACCAAAAGTTCAGCAGTGATAATTGTGAAATTGAAAAAATCTTCAGGAAGATCAACCCATCTAAATAAAAGTAACTCCACAAACAGTTTTGCATTGAGTGGGCATGGTAAAGAAGGTGGTATCTCTTTATGCTGGAATGGTTGTATACTTTGTGTATTTATTACTTAAAATGAAATTTAAGAAGGTATGTATTACATGTGCCATTATTGCAGGGACAAGATAAAGATGAAACATTACAAGAAAAAGGCAGCATCGCCAAAGTGAAACTAATGAAAAAGAAATTAGATGACAGAGACCTAATAATCAAGGAAAAAGAAGAAGAGATTTCTCTGAAGAATCAGCAGATTCAGACAAAGGAGAAAATAATTGCTGAACAGGACACAGTTATTGAGAACATGAAGAGCCATTTGGAGGAAAAGACAAAACTAATGGAGGAAATGCAAGGGCAGCAGGGAGGAAGCAGTAATAGTGATGTCGATGTAGGTTTATTTTTACACTTCGTGAGTAGAGTGAATGATGTAGAAGGCAGATGTAAGCATCACAATGTCTTTTGCCATCCAGACAGGTTGAATATGCATATTTTTTTTCTTTTTTAAGTTTAAGATAGGCTGCATTTCCAGTTTGACTTTGGACTATAGACCCTGAATTATGTAGCCTGAGTGAGCACACAGAGACGAAACTAAATTTGCAAGAAATATATATTTTAATGTTTGTGAAAGCAAAATAATCATTAAAGCTAAATTTTACAAGTAATTTCACTAATTTTAAGAAAGAAGAAGTTGAGCTTAACTGCACAAAGTTGTGTTGGTAACAGTGAAAAACACATAATTACAGAGACTTATTTGAAGAATTTAAATAGGCTGTATAAAATTGTTCAAAAACTAAAATATACATTCACAAAAATTAATGATGTACATGTCAACATTATCAAATACCTGATTAATATGGAACTTTATTAAGTTTTATGATCTTAAATTAGCAGATTTATCAGTGGTACAACTCTTTTAAAGTACACTATCTCTATCATCTATTTTGACTGCAAGAACAGATTTAAAGACCTAATGTTTGCTTCCTTAATTATTGTCAACATGTTTCTGTTTTGCAGTTTCATGGTGTTTCTTTTTTGTAATCTTGTCATAAATG
Organism: Megalonaias nervosa; assembly: GCA_016617855.1. Lineage (NCBI taxonomy): Eukaryota > Metazoa > Mollusca > Bivalvia > Unionida > Unionidae > Megalonaias > Megalonaias nervosa. The sequence goes on from JAECUM010010630.1 coordinate 22,041, forward strand.
TTTTTATGTGTTATCTAATATTGTAAAGCACTTGAAGCTTCTAAAGATTAGGTGCTGTACTAAGTCCACATTATCATTATTATTATTATTATTATTATTATTATTATTATTAATATATAAGCAGTGTTGATCAGTAAAGTGCTAGGCTAAGTAGACCTTAAACATAGGAAAAGGGTGATGTTTGTAAATACTATACAACTACTGTTGTTTTTTTAGTGCTTGTTGATATTGTTATTGTGGTTATTACTATCATTACAGAAAGAATGAATTATCCAGGATATAATATACAGGATATAATATATGGTTACATCACTTTACATTAAGAGAAAAATGTCATTGTTGCTCCATTGTAGGTCCATAGCAACTAGATTGCCATTTTGTAATTTGAGTTCAGATTAGCTATTTAAATTTGAGGATTTTATTGAGGGTTTTACAATAAAAATATGTATCTGTAAAGATAAAAATATCATTAAAATAAAAATAGTTTTACAACAGAAATATATTTGTAAAAATAAAACCATAATTACCATCTTGAAACCCATGTGGGTATGTGAGAATGCTTGCCTGCAGATTTCCATGGGTTTGGTGTTTTTAACAAAGGGTTTTCCCAGGTTCTTCATCCACCAGTTATTCTGGTCATCATGTGTAGCCTATTAAAGTGCTGAAAAAATGTCATTAAACCCAAAACAACAGCAACAATAATAACATCTAGAAATCTTTCTACTATGGAATGGTCACTCCCATTTTAACACATTTAGAAACTTTTCTCAACAATTTGTCTACTTGACATTCTGTGTGGCTCTACATAACAAAAGGTCATGACTTAGGACACAATTTTCTAACTTTCTTAACTGTTCCAAAAATAGAGATTTTATCTAGTTTATATTTCTTGGTAAAATGTTGTGAATTTTGTCAGAGGTAAAAATAATAGATTGTATGCAAAATAACTTGTTTTAAAAATGTATACCTCAAAATATCTCCAGTTCTTTTGCATCAAAATTATAGCAAGACTTTTATGGGAGAATCCAAGACAGTGATTGTATTTTAATCCTTGATGCTTGCTCAGATGTTCATTAAAAACTAACTGTTCCAAGCAAAGCAGTAGGAACAGTGTTTTGGACTCTTAAGTTTTGGGAAGAAAGTTTGAGCTGTTTTAGTGAAACTGGGGCCATATAGGATTTTATTACATTGTATTTGAAGCTTGACCATTCAGGTAGAGCATTTACATTTTCAGATGCAGTGGTGCACCTCAAGTTCAGGATTGCATGTCTCCCTCAGTATTTTGTCCTATGTCCCCCAAATCTTGTCCCTGTGTTTATCCCTGGGTGTTTTTCTTCATCAGGATAAAAAATAGAAAAATACTCTAAGACCTTTCCTTCTGTGGATGTTCATCCATATTTATATTGCTGCTAGCAATGACCAATGTCACTAAAGGTGATAAAAACTTTAACATGGCAGTGAATAACCATTTAGAACAATGTATCTAGCAATGAAAACATTTTGTGTTTGTTGCCCAAATTGCAATGTACCAACTTTGAAAGTTGCTAGTGTAAAATATTTTCGAGGTTAAAGTCATTCCTATGGCAAGGAAGATTTAATTTATTGTGAGGCTGAATTAATGGCAAAAGAGACAATATTTATGTATATACATAGTTTGTCATTTAATTATTTAATAATATGAATAGAAAAAGTAGGAAACATGATGGGTATTTATTATAATAAAAGCTGATAGTAATGAGTCAGCAATAAAGTTAATTGAGAGCAAGATCTAGAATGGAAAATTCTATGGTGCAGCTAATTTCAGATTAACCAGATATTTGAATATATTGATGTTTTTATGAGTTGATTGAGCAATCGCAGTAATGTAAATGGCCAAGGAAAATATGATAGTACAGTGCAGATGACAAGGTTAAGGTGGCAAAACAATAAGATGATCTCATTTATTAGCACTATTAGTGCATCATGTACTACAGTTTTCCTTTGTCTCTTTAAAATATTATGTGTCCCCCAAATTTGAAGGGTGGGTGACAAAGTGTCCCCTGCCCTTGGAATCCCTAAGTGTAACACCACAGATGTGTTAGAATTATTCTTTCCTCCTCAGAAACAAGTTCAGCACATGTATGCCCAAATCCTGTACAAGGACAGAATGTTGTTGGACCTTAACAACAAGATTTTGGAGTTGGAAAGGAGACTTATTGACCTGCAGGAATTTGTTGGTGAGAAAAATGAGGTCATCCGAGGCAGAGATAAAGTCATCCAGGTCAGGTTTGATTTGTAACTAACTTAGAAAGGTCTTTTCTTAAGGAATAGAGACAATTAAAAAACAATTTATTATGAGCCCATGCATAGTGTCTAAAGGGTGGTTGTAGTTTTTTGGGGGTGGGTGGGGTGTGACTCATTACTTGGAATTAAGTGGTATACGTTTAGGACGTATTTAAACTTTGAACACACTGTGGGCTAAAAGTACTTTCCTTCAAAGTGATGATGGTCTGTGTTTAATAAGAACAGCATTATATGGAATTAAGTTAACAATGCTACTATATATGTTAGTGTGTGGTATTAGTTAATAAAATTTGCATTGGACATTAGCAGTGTGAGCATTGCATACAGATTATATTTCACTCATTGAAGAGCATGCTTGAGAGAGCTTTAATATGTTGTAAATTTTTACCTAGAATTTTGTTCTTGGTTAATATCCATTATTTTGAAACTTATTTGAAAATGTTCACTCAATTCACTTTTAATATACAGTTTCAGAATGCAATTATATATATATATATATATATATATATATATATATATATATATATATATATATAATTTTAATGAACAACAAATAATGGTTTGAAATTATTAAAAAAAATCTTAGTTTTGCTGACTTACCCTGAGCATTTGTTCATCATTTTTAAATGCCTCAACAAAGAAAAGGCTTTTTAGTAGATTCTGAATACCATCTGTTCTAACAGTGCATGATGCTGTAATGCAGCTGTGATGCATGGTTTTTACTTTTGGAAAATTCACTATGATTTTCATTCACAGGCCCTATACCATAAGATCAAGTTTAGTCCGTCTTTTAATGTTGCATCCATAAGTGGTATTTGTCTGTCTTTCTCTAGTACTGCACAGTATGAATATTTGCAATTAAAAAAATCCCCAGTATTAATAAGGACAATAAACTTTTATATATAGTGTTGCATCATTTTCTGATTTATTGTTTGTTAACTTCAATTAAGACATCATTTTATGTCTGTATGACTTTTTCTAATGTATAATTTTGATTTATATAAACTTTATAAAATGTTATGTTTACCTGAATTGTATATTCTTGCTTAGTTATGTCCAACTGCAGACTGTACAGTCCCAGATCAGCACTGCATAATGTGCCAGCAGATCTGGGTCTGTGCAGCTTGTTAGGAGTAATCAGTAGAACAAACAACAGAGATCAGAGTTTTTGTTGTTTGTGGTTGGACTTGACTTATAAGCGAGTATATATGGTATATGTATTGTTGTATGTACTATGAATTAACGGCTCTTTGTTGGGTACCAGCTACCAACAACCATTTTAAAGACCCAATAAACACTGATTCTTCTGTAGAATTAAAATGTCAATTCCAGAATATAAGTATGTAAGAACTGATGAAACAGTTGCTCTTTTTTTTATTTGTTTGCAAAATGGTGAAAATTGGTCCCCAGAAAAATAACTGAAATGAGAGCATATCAAACTTTAAGATCTTGAATTCCTGTTTTTAGCTAAAATTGACTACTGCTAGAGATAAGTTCTCAAAATTCAAGTTCATAGCCAGCTTTTCAAAATGGTCTTGATCACATGTATTCTTTTAAAGATGCACAGTTAATTTTGAATTTTATATGGTTAAAATTGATAGATCCATAACAGATGTCATTCATGGTTAGTGATGAGAACCAGAAAAGGAAAAAAATCTTACCTTGATGTTTTCTTATCACAGATACTTCAGGCTGACATAAAAGAAAAGGGGCAGAACATAACTGACCAGGCCATGTTGATCTCAAGATTAACAGCTAAAGTTGAGAAAAATGATGAGAATATGTCCATTTTGGAAGAACAAGCCCAGAAGGCTGAGCATGACCTAAAAGTGGAGAGAGATCGTTTTGATCTTCGTCTGAGGGAATCTAACAAGTATTTTGAGGAGACTCTTAAAGAACTGGAAGATGAAGTAATGAAGCTCCGAAAAACTGTCCAAGCCAAAGATGCAGACATTCTGATTCGTGAGAATGACCTGCGTGAATTGATATCACGACATGAGAAAGACATTCAGAAGATCATCTCAAAAGCAGAGGTGAATATCGAGAACTCAGTCATCCAGATGTTGGAACAAAAGCTGATAAACACCAATGAGGTATTGGCTGGTAAGATCCAGGTAATTGAAGTCCTTCAGAAGGAGTGCACTTCCAAAGAAAGACAGCTTCTGGAAACCCAAGAAATCCAGAAAAGCTTCAAGGAAAAATTGCAGGTCATGTCAGAGCAGATGATGCTGTCACAGGCCAACTTTGTAGACCAAGAGACTCAGTGGATGGAGGAGAGGAAAAGACTGCAAGGAAAGATGAAGGATTTTGTTGAGAAACATGAGCATGAGTTGACAGAGAAAGAACTTGAGCTGCAGATAGTAAAATCCAACCTTTCTCACTATGAAGAAGCATACAGACAAGCCACATCTCAGTATAGTATGCTACAGGAGCGATATCACCAGACTATCAAACCTGGGGGAGCTATTCCAGTCAGTGTAGCAGTGAAGACATCAGATCCAACAGCTTCGTCATCAGGGGAGATAACTGAACTTAAGCAGGAGCTAGACAAGCTGAAGTCTGAACTGAAGGAAAATGACAAGAGTCTAGAGGAACTTGCTAGTATGAAAAAGGTAAAGGAGGAATTAGAAAAGTCCCTGAAGGCAAAGGAGGAAGAATGTGAGGAATTGAAGAAGAGTGTTGGAGAGGGCAGTTCTAAGTCAGAGACCAAGATGCTGAAAATGAAGGCTCAGCTGACATCCAAAGTCAAAGTTCTAGAAAAAGAACTGGAGGAATTAAGAAAGGTAGGAGGAGAGGAAAAATTCATTATTAATTTTCAAGGATTCAAGGTTTTGAAGACTTTATCCTGTGAAGTTGAATGATTTACATATTTTTATGTTGGATGAAGAAAAAACATGCAGATATAGTTTAAATATTTTATATTTATTGCTGTCCTCTATGAAGTAGAGGAAAACTGTTGTAATACCCATGGCATTGGCATTTATGAAGGAATCCACACACATAAAAGCATATACATAAGTAGAGCATCACTATATCTTAACCAGTCATCCTTCCTAGGTCATAGGCAGTAGTTTGGAGTGAGTTTCATAGACCCTAGCCCTGGAGAGGGAGCTAACATTGCACATACAATCTTGATTACGTTTTTGTATTTAGGTCAGGCTTTTGCATATAGCATACTTTGATATACCTGGACTCACAAAAGTTGGTCAGGGGATGCATGTTGATGAGTACTGCATCCTCATCACAAAAGTTAGTCATTGTTTTCCATACTTCAATAACTTTCCTTAAATTTTGTGTTGTAAGTTTTTTTTCAAGCTCTGTTCATGCTCAAATCATCAAACTAGATAATTGAATGCATCCTTACAACAAAAGAAAGTTACTGTGACCTATCTTTCACACTTTAGGTTAGGTTTTTGTGCTTAGAGGCAGAAATATTTTCACCTGAACAGCATGAAGAAACTGTACTGTGATGTACCACTTGAGAAAATCTTGGACTTTTTTTTTGAGGGATTGTTTTATATAACAGATTTGGACTTTAGGGTTAGGGCTGTTCCATTAAAACATATATGGGGCCTAGGGAAGGCACTTTTAAAGTTGGGTACCCACCCATAGATGCAATTTAGAAATTTCTTATCATTTTAATATGAACTCTGTGAAATCCAAGTACCCTGTCACATATTTTTAAAAAAACTGCCTTCCCTGGGTACCATGTATGTTTAAATGGAACAGCCCTTATGAATTGTACATTTGTTACTTTTATCATTTATTTTACATAATATTTGTCATTTTATATTTATATTCCATTTTATATTTAATTTTTTTGTACTTGATGTTTACATTTATTCGGAAGAATCTGTCTTCCACCTTTATTGTACAATTAAAAAAAATAATACAATTTTTGAACTTTATCTTAGGTTGGCACCATATAGCCACTAGTGTGCTGATGTGTGATAAAACTGCTAAAAATTTAATTTTATGCATGTAGGTCATCAACAGATATGATTTTTGCACACTATACATACTGTTATACCTAATTCATGAAACTTGGCATTGATATGTTGTATCTTGCTGAATATTACACCCTCCTCACAAAAGCAGATCACTATGACCCAAATTACATACTTTGTTGAGATTGTTGCATTTTGTTGGAATCATCAGACTGAACATTTGTATTTATTTTTGTTAGTACACAGCAGAAGATGGTCACTATAACATATGGCCGCTCCGGTGGCAATATAGTTAGAGCATGTGCCTCTGATGTGGGAGGTTGGTGGGTTGAACTCTGGCCGAGTCATACCAAAGACTTCTGAAAAAATGGTACTAACAGCTTCCTTGCTAGGCACTCAGCATTAAGAGGTTAGTGTTAGGACTGGTTGGCCTGGTGTCAGGATAATGTGACTAGGTGGGACATCATGCTACATGTCTGCCCACTGTTGGGCATCACTATAAACTGCCATACTGCAGACATTGTAGCGATATGACTGAAAATATTTTAAAACTACGTTAAAAATCCAAATCTCACACACACACACACACACACACACACACACACACACACACACACACACACACACACACACACACACACACACACACACACACACACACACACACACACACACACACACACACACACATACACATTTTGCCTTCTAGTAAATGTACATTGTGACCTACATTTCACATTGAAAAATTAGTTTTAGCATTTGGCTCATGACTGCATTTTTTGTGCATGTTATGTGCATACATAAAACTTGGTGAGGTGATGCATCTTGATCAGCACTAATCCCTCATTTCAGTAGTAGTTATTATTGCCCGTATCTTGTGCTTCACTGACCTGGGTTTAATTTTGTGTTTGATTATTTCACAGGCACTGTTTATACAAGTATTATTAATTTAATTATGATAAACATCTACGTTAGTACCACAACCTTTACAAGAAAAGATGCTCATTGTGATCTATATTTAAATCTTTTACAGCCTTTGGTTATGTTTTTTGCCAGCTATATGCATACCATCCCACCTAGAAACATAAAACTTTGTTAAGGGATGCATCTAAACACAACATCCATATTGCAAAAAGAAGTCTCTGACCCAAGATCACTGCTTGATGATGATGTTAAAATTTTTATGTTGGGAAAAATGCAGATTTACAGCTTGCTGTTTATTTTTTAAACATGAAATTAGATAATTGGAAGCATCACTGTTACTGTTTTATTTGAGTATTGCCTACTGTGGGAGAGATGATTGCTGCCATCAAGTGAAATAAAAGAAAAGAATATGTTACATTGACTTGAGAGAGCTAGCAAGAAGTCATTGACCTCCATAAGGTATGGGAAAGAAAATACTTTAGTTTGAATAGGTACCAACATTTCACTGTTGGGATCACTTTAGTCTGAATTTATTCATGTTTACAATGATTAGTGGAGACTGCAAAACGCTTCATGCAGGTGAGCAGTGCAATCATTGATGAAACCATGGTTTTGTTAATATTTGAGTATTTAAAAAATTATTAAAATTAATTTGTTCACTAAATGTCCATTAATGCTGTGTAAATGTTAGGTTAATTTGAACTTAATATATGTGCTTCTGTTGAAGTTAGTCATGACATGGGTCAATGGTTTACTAAAGTCCATCTCAAAGGATCACACTAAAATAAATCCAGCAACTTTTTTGTATTTGTATATGTATCAAAAGAATAACAGCAACAGTAAAAGTTCTAATGTACAGAAATGTTAAAATATGTGAAAAGATTGCAATTTTAATATTAAAATATGTGAAAAGATTGCAGTTTTAATAATCGTGTCACTTATCTATTTACAAAATATATATTACTGATTATTACTTGTTACAGACTTTTATAATCAGTACATTTAGACTGATGATTTCCATATATATTTGTCAGCCATGCATATCACCATATCACTTTACTTCTAATAAATAAATACATGAGTACAATGAACATTTAATATTAATAATGAAAAAATTCGAGTACAGATGTGCTTTTTGCCAGGATTTTATTAATTATAAACTGCCCAAGCAAACCATGTCTTCTGATTATAGATGATTTAGTCGTACATCATTACACTAATCCTTCCAAACCTTAAAGACCTTAAATTATTTTACTGAGAAAAAATAAAGTTATCAACTTCAATCCATTCATTTCTATTAACTGGCTGTTTAGAAGTACAGTTGATATAACTAATCCATATGACAAGAAACAGACTCTGCAGCTGCATTAATTGAAAATGGTGGTCAGGTTATCAGACCATTTTGCCTGTTTAATTGTATTTATTCAGTTGTAGTTCGTCATGTAGATGATATTAATGATTGTGTACTGTTCATTGTTATCAAATGTAGTTCAGTCTTAACATTATCCACAACTTAAGTCAAATACTCCAACTGGCTTTAGTCATACATAGAAGTCTTAATTTCAACAGGGAAGTGACCTGGCTAGTGAGGTGACAGCTCTGAAAAACAAGCTGGCAGAGTTGGAGGATGAGAAGGGAAATCTACAGCTGAAACTTGTGGACTTTGATGAAACAAAGGCATTGCAGGGTAATGCTAAATATAGGGACTGACATGCTTTTATTGGGGTGATATTGATGTTTAACTTCAGATTAAATTTCAATGAATTAGTTTTCAATATGTACATAAATATGTTAAATTATGTCATCAGTTATATTTTGTCCAGAATTTGTCAAGTGTTAACTTTTAGGTTAGTTTTTTTTTTCTTTAAGTGATAAATGTTCTAATAATACTCTGCTCATGTAGCTTTTTATTGAATATTAATATGTACGGTCCTTAAACAGAAATATTCCAACAGCTTTAACAATTTTTGTGGAATTACAAGAATTTACTCAAAAGTAAAATTTTACAAAATATTTTTTGCAATATTACGATATTCACATTTCATTTAATAGTAAAATTGTATCATTTTTATTTAAAACTTTATCAAAGTAAAGATGTATAAAATTATATATTTTGTTTTTCTTTCAGAACAACTTGAGAAACAGATAGAGGGTCTTAAAGGGCAGATAATTAGGCAGGAGGAGGAAAATTCCAAATTGAAGGAAGAGCTTACAGCTATTAATGATGAGAGAGACAAGCTGAACCAGATCATCTCTGATCTGCAGGATGCTGTTGACCAGGTAATACTTTCTACATGTTTTACCTGTGTATATATTATTTGGGTGCATGAATTTCTTTATAGAATACATTCCCCAATCACATTAGCATTAAGAAATGAGATCTGTTAAATCTTGAATCCAGACCCTCTTGTAGATGCAAATTTCTTCCTGTCTGTGGCAATTGGAAGAAACTCTTCCAGATTGACTCCACTTTACACTGCTTAGTGGATATTAGTATACTGGATGTTATCCAGTTTAAGTTTTTGCCATGATACTGGTAACATTGCACTGCATTCCCTTCTTTGGATGCTCTTATCAGTCACTTGGGAGAGGTTTTGGGGTTGCTGCTTCCCATCAGCTGTTCTTATACTAAAAATAATCCAGAAATTAAGGCCCAGATCTGCAAAGTGGGTTTGGCAGTCCCTGTTATATGGGACAAATCTTGGGCAAACAGTTGACTCTGTTCAGTGATAGATGTCTGTAGGAAAGTGCTGGCAACCCCCAACCTGCTCAAGCAACCCCCAATTGCAGATTTTCCATCCCTGCCAGGATTGGCTTTTCCTACATGCCTGACTTGTGTCAGGAGAGCCTTGCACAGAAAGGAATTTAACCCATGGATTCTGGATAGAATCTTGCAAGTTAGAAGACCCTTCACTTTTAAGGTGTACAAGAGAAAGTGGCACATTTTCAGGGACTAGTGTAGTGGTAACAACATGGTCCTCTTGCAGGCTATAATCTCACACATGCTAACGTTTTCTCTGGCTCTTTGATTTCTGGCACACTCACATATCATGATAGAGGGGACATAGGCCAAGGAGAATAACCTGTCAAACTTGCAGGGCAGTTTTGACCTGAATTGGCCCCAGTCACTCACCTTGTTCTCTGAATGAAACTTTTAGGAGTTCCGACTTGGCTCAACTAAGACAATTACATGCATCTGGTTAGAACCTTGCTGCAGCTTAAATGAAATGTCTTGATAGCCCAAGCTTCAGCATGCAGGGTGAGCAAATTGCATGCCGTAAGCGTGATATGCGAGCGGGTGTTGTCATGCACATTGCAAAACCATTCAAAAACGTCATTTAAATCTTGGTACATACATAATTCTCTTTCCATTTGCTCCATTTTCCCACTGCTGCTGAATAACCTTCTTATTGGTTATGATGTTGTTTATTCGAGTCTTTTCAACATAAAATTGTTTTATTCAAGTCTTTTCTACCTAAAATCGTTTGGCAAGTTCCCCCTCCCCACCTCACCCGATATCGTCGAGTAGAATAGCTGACTTTTTTCTAAAATAATCATCTCCATTTACGTAATGACATGTTAATGTTTGGTAATGATATATTCGGATGTTGCTAACTGTATGCGATTTAATTATGTAGAGGAAACTTTTGCAGAGCTGACGAAATGCCTTCTTCATAAAGGAATGTGTTGTCAGTCTTTGTCTGGTACCCTGTTTTGTTCAAGGCTAATTTCTGTGTGTGTGTGTGTCTGCAAAAATCTGTTTTTAGACTATGCTGACCCTGTTATGATCTTGACAATTACGTCCGTTGTAATCATCAGCATTGCCAACTACAAGACTAATAAAACAACATTTCTGCATTTAAACAAAAAAATGCCATGTGTTTTTAAAGGCAGCGATCTTATCACGTGATTCATTAGTCGCAGTCTGGTACCCTATTTGTGTTTACATTTCTTTACACTAAGTGAGAGAAGCCAAAACAGCTTCGATATGTACGCAGAGTTGATCTGAACAATAGCACCTCATGGCCGTTAGGATTTGTAATCTTGACAATTATTGTCAGTAGTAATGGCCACTAATTATGAAAGTGAACAAGCTCAACATCTTACTAAGGGAAGCCATAAAGGCTATCAAACCATTTTCCCACTGACTTGTGTATTGTACATCAATACCGCCACTTCTCAGCTGTTACTACTGTTCAATAATTGTAATCTTAACAATTATCAGAGTGACTAAAAACCGGACATCTCATGATAACACAGCAGTAAGGCTAATCGGATTACGTGTACTTACCTTTTTGTATGGATTAAAATTTTGAGTCTTTCTTGGCTTTATGGAATAAATGTGGCTTCTCATGAGGCGTAAATGATATAATATTAACCTTAGTGGTACATGTACTTTAGTCAACACTTCTTTCAATAACGAAAACCTGACATTGGGAAACAGAAATCGGATTACTTAACACACGTTATGAATAAAACTGGTTCTGGATACATATTACAAAATAAAATGCGGCGGCTTGTGAGGGGTAAATTTTATATTTTTGCACTAATATGCTGGTCGCGTTAGCGGGGTGGCTTTTCATGAGGGGTACTTTTAAACAAAAACTCGTCAGTGCCGTTGGATTCTGGCCGTAAGGAGCGGGTGGCTGCTGGTCAGGGAGCTGTTCCAGAGAGTTACTATTGTATATCAATTTTGTTTTATGGAACATTAAAAGTAAAATAAAAATATAGCAGTAAAAAGTTGTTTTTGTCATTTTTATTATCATTTCTGTAATTCCACTCATATAATTTTGAGAATATTCTTATTAGGTGACTGTTGGATAAGAATAGCATAAGAGTACTTTCCTTATTTGCTTTTTAGCAACTGTATTTGATCCATTTCCAAATGTAAACCTTACCTAACATTAATTTTTTTATAAGCTAGTTGTGAAATAGTCTTTACTTTTAAAGAAAATAGCATCAAGTGTTAAGATAACGTTGTGGATGTTATGTGACAGAAAATGTTAGAGCAGATGGATTTTTCAAACTTCAGAACATGTCAGATCCCAAAAAAGGACAAATCAACACAGCTTTACAAACTTTAAAAGAAGAATATGAGAGTAATATAATACAGCACTGAGCACCTGACCATGATCATTGTAGAATTCCAGTCCACAATCATTCAGCGAAAGCTGCACATGTAGATGAGTTGAAGTGAGTGCTGAATATAAACAGTTTTTCAGTATATTTTGTGTTTGTATTCTGGTTCTAATCCATATGAATATTGCCCTTTTTGACAAGAATTTTGACCATCTGCAGAACCAGGTTAGTAGGGAAAATGTATCTTTTTCATATGTGTTGTAATTCTGGCATATAGTACACAGATGACACTTTTTATGCCCAAATTACTTTTTTTTGCCACTTATAGTAGCAATAATTACACTTATACCTCTTGGGGGTTTTGTGATTGGCATGTATGGCTAGCATGCACAATCAACCTTCTTAAGTTTCCATCTCCAAGATCGAGCATCACAGGGAAGGGAATTGCATCTGGTGGATCCAGTGGCTTTGGCCCAGACAACCATCTGACTCATTTAACAACTACTATACCTCCTTTGGAGAGGGCCCCGAGTGGCCAAGTGGTCTAAAGCGCTCTCTGTTATGGATCACTGCCATTTTACCTCTGTCTCTGTGGGTTCGAATCTCTGATTCGGCGAATGTGGATATGTGAGAAAGCAAGCCAGTAGCTTCTCGTGGGTCGGTGGTTCTTTCCGGGGTTTTCCCGGTTTCTTCCTCTACCATTAATACTGGCCGCCATGTATAGCCTATCTTGTGCTGAAAAATGGCGTTAAGCCCTACAACAACAACAACAACAACATCAACCTCCTTTGGATTCACCTGCAGTGTTTCTTGATAAGAAAACATTCATTTTTACCTGTTATTGCCTGTTCTTCTTACATTAATGTTATTGGGGAATGTATTTGATTAGGAAGCACTTTTTATAGTAAATTATGTCTTGAAGAGATTACTTAATCTTATCACATTACTATAAAAGCCCTCCCATGCCTCCTTGCAATGTGAACATCCTTGTTGATGTTTCATTGTAGCTTTAACTCTGTAACATTTGGTACGCAGTAGCCACCTAGAAGTGGAAAGGGAGGTAATTTTAAAGCATTGCATTGTCTATGTGATATATATAAACCCTTTTGTCCTTTTGAGGGGACTGGATTCAGGAGGTAGCAGAGCTTGTTTTCTAGCATTATAACTGGGTAAGTATTTACAGAGAACCATAATTTACTGTAAAGTTTATTTTTAAGGATGTATCTTGAATTCTTGATTGACAGTGTGGGTGTCTATTAAATTAACCGACAGAAATACTTGCAAGAATTACTTTGTTTTTTTGGGGGATTTTTTTTATCCCTCACCTGGAGAAGCAGGCATTTTACAGGATTCACTCTGTCTGCCTATCCATGGATGTCTTTCCATATGTTGTTATCCCCTTTGCCCAAGCTACATCTTCTATAATACATCAATTTACCTCACCGATTGACATCAGGCTTGCATAGTGAGTGTAACTTAAGCTGAAAATTAGTTGTGTACTAAAACCAGATTGCTGTGTCTGGCTTTCTAGGATCTATTTTAGAAGATGTTCTGGCCTAATTTTAATGACTTTTAACCTATTCCCATCAAACTTAAAAGTAATATTTTCATCAGTACTTAAATTCATGCCTTGGGGATGGGGCCCATTTATTTCCACATAATTAGTTTTCATGGCTTAGGGATGCATCCCAGTTGTTTCCACTGAATCACTATTCATGACTTAGTAATAGGATCCCATTTGTTTCCACAGAAATACTTTTCATGGCATGTGGATGGGTCCATATATTTTACACAGATTTTTCATGGCATGTGGATGACTACCTATTGTTTTCACAAAATAACTGTTTATAGCTTAGGGATGGGTCCCTGTTGTTTTCTCAGAATTACTATTCATGGGGTCTTTAAATTTCTAGTTTATAGAAACACACTGTCCCCAATGAAATATAAAGAATTCACAATAATTTAATTGATGCAATCTGATTGCCTTAGCATGTTATCCAGGTTGGCTGCCTTGGTGTGCTCTTGGGAAAAGCACTTAACTAGCATGTCTTCTGTATGATATAGCTAATGTTAAAAAAAGTGGCATTAAACCAACAACCCTGTCCTCCAATAAATTAACTTGCCTTCCTAGAAATGAACATTGATCTAAAAAATGTGATGTAAGATTATTTTTGTCAGTTGTAGTAATTTAATTTTAGGTTACTTATATCATGTGCTCTTTCCATGCTTTATAATTTGCAGATCTATTGGAAATTTCATAAAGAAAAGTATAGATTGGTTTTAGAAAGGAACCATCCATCAAGCCTAAATTTGTTATAGAAAACAAATCTGCCTGGCCCTCTTCTTTTACATGCATTCAATTAAAATTGATAAATACTTAATAACTTTGATTGCATACTTTAAGTAAGTTGTTGGGACTTAAGGTACATTTAATAGAAATTTAAACAGTATTGTACCTCAATCATGGGAAAATGATTTTCCTGCAGTTTTGAATTCTCTATTTAATCTTGACCCATTGCACCCATTGGGCATACAAAATCCATCCTCATTTTTTCTTTGGTGTGTGTCTTTATGGTGAATACATGTAATTAAGAACTTGTACATATCAGCTTCCACATCTATGCAGGTACAGACATCTGCAGAACTCTCAATAGGTATGTAATTAAGGTTATAGAGTATACACGTTCACCTTACCTCAGGCATGCAGCTGTCAAAAAAACTGAAAGTGCTGCTTGGTTGTTTCACTTCCAAGACTTCAAAGGTAAATCATAAAACAATGAGCTTATAACTTCTTTTTTTTTTAATATTTTGTAATTCATTCAATGCACTTTTAGAAGCGGGTATTAACTACTCTGGCAAAATTTGTTTTTCCTCTTAATAATTGCTAAAATTAGTGTAATTTGAACTAGTTCAGGCAGATGTTTTGAATACATAGAAGCAGCCATTTTGATCAGCTGTTTGCTTAGATCATGTATGATTTGCACAACTACAGCTTGTAAAGAAATTTCAGGTCAGTGCATGAAAGTAGCATAGAGGAATGCCAACGTTTTATCCATTGTGCATGTTGCAAATGCAAGTAACTTCACTGTACACCTGTAACTGTTTAAGAAGTGCACAACATTTGTTGTTGTTGTAGGGTTTAATGCCATTTTTCAGCACAAGATAGGCTATACGTGGTGGCCAGTGTAATTGGTGGAGGAAGAACCCTGGAAAACCCCAGGAAGAACCACTGACCCATGAGAAGCTACTGGCAGGTTTTCTCACATACCCACATTAGCCTGAGACTCGAACTCAGGCAGACAGAGGTGAGATGGCAGTGATCCATAATGGTAAGCGCTTTAGACCACTCGGTCACTCAGGGCCCCCACAACATTTATAGATGCAACAGTATTTGACCACTGCTAGTATAAAGGTATACTCCTACTTCATTGCAGTGAAAGTCTTGTTGTCATAGTCTTCATTTATTCACAAAGTTAAATCAGGAGTGTATGGTAATACTACAGTGTATATACCCATTATGTAAACTACCTTTCTCAGTCCTGTGGTAGGTTTTGTCTTGTCAGCTGTGATGCCAAAATGTGATATTTTTATAAACAAATTTGCTTCTTTCTTTCAGAACCAAGTTGAGCATGATCAAGGTCAGCAAAATCTACTTAGCAGCCTTCAGACAGAGGTTGGAGGTCTTAGTTCAAAGGTCAGTGAGTTGAAAGAGGAGAGAGATATTGAGAAGACAACCAGGATTAATACAGAGATGAAACTAGTTGATTTGGAAGAGCACCACAAAACAGCTCTTTCAGAATTGGTGAGTAACTATTTTGCTGTCTGTTTTTTCTCATAATCTTTCGTTAATAATCTAATTTTACATCTGCTGATGGTGTTACTCTTTTACAGGGTTACAGATAATATCCTGTGGAAAAGTTTATTACATGAAGACCGGTGTAGTAATCTTGTTCACATATTTATAATTCAATCATACATGTATTGAAGCACTCAAGACGTTATTTTAAAAAAAAAATTCTCTGTTCTTTACCAGTTGTATTAAATATTCAGCCATGACAGATATTAAAAGAAGACAAGAAGTTTACATTAAGTAAATTGCACCTGAAGGTATATGCATCTTTATATTCATTAAGTTGTATATTCACAGAAATGTGTACTTTTGGGATTTTTTATGTAAAGAAGCAACTTCAATTTATGTCAGTCACATTTCCTGACCCTTTTCTGGTACTCATTTTGCATGGATTATTGAGTTATTATTAAGTATTGAAACTATAGCATGTGTGTATAGAAAAATAAAAGAAAACAGAGATAAGAATAAAAAAATAAAATGAAGGGGGCCCCGAGTGGTCTAAAGTGCTCACCGTTACGGATCACTGCTGTCTCACCTCTGTCTGCGTGGGTTCGAGCCTTGGGCTCGGCCAATGTGGGTATGTGAGAAAGCTTGCCAGTAGCTTCTCGTGGGTCAGTGGTTCTTTACGGGGTTTTTCTGGGTTCTTCCTCCACCATTGATACTGGCCGCCATGTATAGCCTATCTTATGCTGAGAAATGGCATTAAACCCTACAACAAGAAGAACAAAATAAAGTTAAGATGACTGAAAGATTGAAATTATCTTGTTCATGATTTTATATAAAGTGGTGCTGAGTAATAATTGATGAAATAGAAATACAAACTTTAAAAGTCGAAGGCAAAGTTGTAGTTGTCAGCTGTAGGTCAGAGCTGTAGGTCATTGCTCTTTTAAATATCTAAACAGAAGGTTTACACATTGAAGTATTTGGAGTTGTGGGTCAAAAGGTCAAAAGGTGAAGGCCACAAGATAAATTTCTCTAGAATTTGGTGAGAATTATTGTTGTGTTGAGATCATTTCAGGCATTGCTGAAAGAAAATATTGGTTATCTTTCGAATTTGGAGAGGTGGGATAATTTGAATAGATACATTATTTCATTGATGCATTCTGTTGCCGGCAATCTGTGTGGCATGAATATAATCTCAATATTAGAATGCCCTACAATCAGCAGATGCATTTTTGCAGGGGTTGGTTTTAACATTGCTTTCAATATGTTGTTGGCTATATCATGTGCAGGAAATAGGAGCTAGGTGCCTTTTCAAAGGACACAAGGCATCAGATACAGGCTTGCCTAGGCAAGTTTGTAACCTTTGTGTGTCTATGGGAAAGGCATTTATATAGAAATCATGAGTGGATCTCATTGATCCTTTTTTTAGATTCTTTGTCATGAAACAACACCAAGCCTTGGTTATTGTTGTTGTTTTGGGTTTAACACCATTTCTGAGAGCAAGATAGACAGTATAACTGATGAAGGAAGAACTCAAGAAGAACCATGATCAATGGGAAGCTGCTGGCAAGCTTTCTAACATACGGAGACTTAAACCCACATGGTCAGGAGTGAGATGACAGTGATTGGTAATTTAGACCACTTGGCCATTCAGGGTCTCCTTGGTTATTCACTCAAATTGTTTGTATAAAAATTGAGATGAAACTGACTCATTGATTAATAAATTTTATTCTGCTGACCTTGGTTGATTTGTTTTTGCTAATATTATGTTATTTAAGAAGCATTAGATAATCATGAATGTTCCTTTTAAGATAAAATTTTGTTCAGGTTAACAGAATAGTAACATTTTACCATCAATATTTCTAGTCCAAGTTCCATGAGAAGCTCACTGCTGCAGAATCCCTGAGTGTACATCTTCAGCAAGAGTTAGAACAAGAGAAACATTTGACAGCAGAACTGAAGAGTGAGAAGTGTCATTAGAAATTGGAGCTGTAGAAGATGAGGAGCAGAAAGAAGGTATGCCATCATGGCACTCATTCACAGTGGAATCTGATTTGATCAGTTTATCTTTGTTTTAAATTTAAAGCAGTAATGAACAAATCATGATTGTTTAGTTTGTTTTTTTATCTTCCTGTTAAGTTGAATTGTACAGATTAGGAGCAGAAGAAAGTATGCCGTCATGGCACTCATTCACAGTGGCATGTGTTTTGATCAGTTTATCTTTGTTTTTTTTTATTTAAAGCATTAATGAACAAATCATGATTGTTTAGTTTGTTTTTTTATCTTCCTGTTAAGTTGAATTCCACAATTAGGAGCAGAAAGAAGGTATGTCATCATGGCACTCATTTCACAGTAGCATGTGTTTTGATCAGTTTATCTTTGTTCTTTTTTAAATTTAAAGAAGTAATGAGCAAATCATGATTGTTTAGATTGTTTTTTGATCTTCAAGTTGAATTGTACAATTAGGAGCAGAAAGAATGTATGCAGTAATGGCACTCATTCACAGTGGCATGTGTTTTGATAAGTTTATCTTTGTTTATTTTTAAATTTAAAGAAACACTGATCAAATCATAATTGTTTAGATTGTTTTTTGATAATTGTATTTTGATCTTCAAGTTGAATTGTACAATTAGGAGCAGAAAGAAGGTATGCAATAATGACACTCATTCACAGTGGCATGTGTTTTGATCAGTTTATCTTTGGTTTTTTTTTTAAATTTAAAGCAGTAATGAAAAAATCATGATTGTTTAGTTTGTTTTTTATCTTCATGTTAAGTTGAATCGTATAATATAAAGTGAATTTTGTGTAAGTAATCTCAACATGTTTTAGTCATTACTTATTGAAGCTTCAGTGTTGTATCCATTATACGAGTTACTGATATTTATAGAGAGGATGTTACACAAGTGCTCATTTCAGATTAAATGAATAAATTACTTTTTATCTTTTGTCAACAGTGGAGAGGACATGATTAAAATTATTTTAATTGTTTCATAAATTTTATTTGAAATAAACACAAATGAAAGATTCTGTTTATCAGATAGGCCAAATATACTGATTTTGCGTGACAAAACTGGAGAATATTGTTCTGAAATGACTTTGAAGTACATTAAGATGACTTGGTCGTTGTCTGTACACCATTTCCTTACATTACAACACGACATAATTTGTGATTTCTTGGTGTGTTATTAAACATGTTATATACAGAACAATTTTGATTATGGGATATATCAACCCTAATAACACAGTAGTCATGTGATAGTTACATTTAACTGGTTTTAAACACACTTTCCGAAGGTGGAAAAAGTGCTTAATAGTTTTAAAAGAAATTGTCTTTTTTAATCCCACATAAAGAGTTTAAATACTGCATACAGTACTTGAATTAATAATGAAAATGATGAATGTGATTTGGGTAATTTTATCAGATAGTGTTTCTTGTACAGCAAATGAGACTCCATTATGGTTGATCTTTTGACATTTATAACAGAACTATCAACATAAACAGGTTAGATAAGTCTCTCTTAATGAAGAAGAGCAAGAGCAGTGTATGCAGTTTTGTCTTGCCCATAGGCCAGAAATTTTCCAAATTGTTTCCCAGGCTAGGTAAATCTGTCTTACCAAGGAGTACTTTTAAAATGGTACTAACAGCTGGCTTGCTTCGCGCTCAGCGTTAGGAGGTTAGTGTTAGGACTGGTCGGCCTGGTGTCAGGATAATGTGACTAGGTGGGACATCATGCTACATGTCTGTGGCATGATGCCCCAGTACTGAACATCACTATAAACTGTCACACTGCAGACATCGTAGCAATATGGCTGAAAAATTGTTAAAGCTATGTTAAAAATCTAACACACACACACACACACACACACACACACACACACACACACACACACACACACACACACACACACACACACACACACACACACACACACACACACACACACACACACACCAATGAGTACATTGCTTCATGTGCTACCAATGACCTTAATCACTTGGTAGTATTGAGATAGATATTGTAAAATCCAAATTTAAACTGAAGTTTCATTTTTCTGTGCCGTTTTTCAAAAATAATGAATGTGGTAAAGAAAATGATCTTTCCCATGTGTGGATAGGATAGGGAAATTGAACCCTCTGACCCCTGCATTTTTATCAGGAACTTGGCATGCCTTTTTCATGGCAGAACTCTTATCCCTTGGGTTAGATGACACTGATTTTTCCACATACACACAGATGCACATGTAATCCATTCTGTCAAAATTACAAGTACTTTATAGCCCAGCTGGTGTTAGACTAGAAGAATGTGTGAGATGGCCTTTTGTCCATCCAAACAAGTTTATTATCATTACTCTTAAACTTGGAGGATTGCCATGAAACTTTACCAACAAATTCATTTCCAGGTCTAGTTGGTCCTAGATGAAATTGTATTGCTGAGACATTGCAGCACCTTGAACATTGTTATTTCTACTTCTCCTGAATGCATGGTCATATTAACATGGGGTTTTCACTAAAAGACTTCTTATGATCTCTTGTTGATCCTGAATAAAAATGGTGCTGATCTAACATCTGATATGGCCACGGTGGTATGTCAGAAATGAAAATTTTGCTGATCTGACATCCAGTATGGCCACCACAACGGCCATCTTGAAGATCTTGTTATTGCTAGGCCCCCTGAATGGAAAGCCATACAGCATAGAGTTTTTTACAGGAAGACTTTTTATGTTGTCTGGTTGCTCTTAAATAAAAACGGACAATCTGCTATCCATTATAACCATCACAGCTGCCATCTTGAAAGTCTCATAGCATATCCTCATGAATGGAAAGTCATATCTACATTGGATTTTCCAATCTGACATCCATTATGACCACCATGACTGCAATTTTCAAAATTTTGTTATTGCTACATCTACTAAATGGAAAGTGATATTGACATGGTGTTTTCACCAAAAGACTAATTGTGATATCTAGTTGGTCCTGAATGAGGAAGGTGCTGATCTGACCCAAAATATGAACCTATTAAAAATCTTGTCATTAATTATCTGGAGTCTTCAAAATGGATTTTCACCAAAAGTCTGCTAATGGTGTCTAGTTTGCCCTAAATGAAATGGTGCAAATCTTACATCCAGTATGAGTGCCACAATGGCTAATTTTGAACATCTTATTTCTCAGGAATAACAGAGGTGGCTTCAGCACTCAGCTGTTAAAAAGAAGAATAGGTCTTTACATCCTGGAAATTATTTTGGACAGTAGATCACCAGTTCCTTTAAGGGACTCTTGTTTAGGGAGGGAATTACAATTACTGCTATGTCTGAAGATGGCAAGCAAATTTAAGTACTTGCAGAAAATGTTTAAATTATTAGATCGCTTTTTTTTATTAATGCATTTCTGATCTATTCATGTACTTTAATTTTTAGTTTTTGAGAAAGAGAGAACAGAGTTGGTTGCAGAAGTACAGAGGTTGAAAGAAAAAATAGACAAAGACATGCAGCAGCCTATTTTTGCCTTTGAGAAAGAGAATGAAGAATTGCACATGAAGGTACAATAAATATTTATGAAAATTTTGATAGCATGTGCACAAGGGGTCCAACTAAACTGATTCAGATTCAGATTTTAAGGAAGAACATCAGCAGACTTGGCAAAAATAATGTTTGAACTGGCTTGATCTGATATTAAGATTCAGATGATACTAATCATGCAAGTTTATTGTATTGAATAGTGTTCACTTTTGTAAAATCAATACTTACAGTACAGCTCCAAAAGGCAAGAGCGTAACATCATTATGTCTTCATTTACTGTAAGTACTCACTTATAAGATGTGTCGAATTGCAAACTGCACAGTTCCAGATCTGCCATCACATAATGCACCAGCAGATCTGGGTCTGTGCAGTTTGAAATTAGTAATCAGTAGAACAAACATGAAGGACTCTCATCTGCAGGTGCAATATGCTATGGCAGATCTGGATCTTTTCTGTTTGCACTTAGTCTTGACTTATAAGTGAATATAAATGTTACTAGCTATCTGTATTTTAGCACTTTGGACCTAGTAGTGATTGGACTTGCAGTGATGGGGCTGTGACTTCTGTCTCTTATTGAATAATGAAAAGAAAAAAAATAGGTATTAGGTCTAGAATTTAACATAACTTTCTTTGTAGCAAGAAGGACTAGTAGATCTCAAAATTTACTAGTCCTGTTTAATCTTCACAAGTCCTTCCCACAGATGCTGACTGGTGACAATTCAAACTATATTAACCATAGGACTGCTGAAATTATGAAAACTACTGGTCTGACAGGAAATTTACTAGCCTTGGGGTAGCAAAAAACTGCTAATTTCATGCCCTGCTTAAGCAGTGTTAATGATTGCAATAACAGTCCTGTGAAAGAAACTGATAACATCAACAAAATGTATACCAGACATTGGGAAATCTGTATCTATTTGCATTCAGCCATAAAATGGGTATACATGCTTTATGTTGCAGAAAACTGATGTGATCTCAATAATTGTGTTATGCAGAAAAAATATTTCACCAACATACACCTTTCTTTGTGTATTGGAAAAAAGGAGGAAGTCAGCAATCCTTAACTTTTGCCGATTTGATAAAATTTTGAATGCTCATTTAGTAACTATGATTATTTAGGGACAAAATACTTTTTCCCACTTTTCTGTGTAATGACTCGTACATCAAGCTATATAAATTAGAGTAATACAAGAAAATGCATACCAACATATAAACTTTTCATCAATTTTGGATTTCTTGGTCCCTTTGCTATATCAAAATGTAAATGTATGAAAAAGGTAAATATTTCAGCATATAACAAATGATCATTAAGCTTGTGAGGTTTTGCTGTAAAGACATAAAAACTATTTTAATAATTGCAGAAGGAGCCATTTTTGGGTTGAATCAAGTAGCAAAAAATAAACTTGGAAACTACTGGTTATTATTTTATACTTCTAAAGATATTAATAAAAAGCTAGATCATTATTTTATATTTAATACCAGGAGAATCTTAGTTTTCACTCACACAACTTATGTGCATAACTCTACTGGTGCACTTAAATTTGGTTTGATACATGTCTTGAGAAGAATTTAACTAGAAAGATATTTTCTTTCAGATTCTGTTATGAGTGGAAGAAAACATTTAGGGTTGGAGAGGATTTAATTTCATTTAATATATCATGTCAGTCATCTAATAGACCTTTATATAGTTTGATCATTGTTGGAGTTATTTCCGTTTCACAGGGACAGACTTAATTCTCTCCTATAACTGATTTATGTACTTGAAGTTTGACTTCTAGTTACAATTAACAATTCATTTTCAGGTAAAGGACCTGCAAGTTCAGCTTGAGACAGAAAGTCAGCTTGGCAAGGATCAGCTGAATAAAATCAATCAACTTACAGAAGAACTTGAAACTCTGAATCAAGTAAAAGTCAACCTTGATGCCCAGATCAGCAACTTCCAGCTACAGACAGCAACTCTGGAGGAGAAACTTTCCTCATTAGAGTCAGAGAAAAGAGAGATGGTCACTACTCAAGAGCTGTTACAAAATGAGAAAAATGAGTTGAGTGCCACTATTTATGATTTGCAACAAGAGAAAAAGCATTTGAGTGAAAGACTGTCGGATCTCCAACAAGAGAAAGATTATCTTACCAAAACTCTCTCAGAACATCAGCAGGAACTTACTCAACTCAGGAAAATAAAGGTGAGGGTGGAAAACGTATAAGCAGTTAAATAGCTTTCAATCTTTGCTTAGTTCCAAAACAGGTCAGTTTGCAGTACATGCTATTTTACAGGTAGGTTGTAGAAGCATCTAAAAATGTGATGAATGAACATGAATTTTTAAGCACCTATACAATCCAGTTTAGCATTTTTACACCATAAATGTTCACTCTTGTGTCTATCCCAGGTAAGCTTACTAACACTTACACCAGCTATTTGTTGAGCTATTCATTGATTTGTTGTGCCTCTTCATATTGTGTGGAGGGGCATTTGGTATTGTTAGATCTGCCTGCACTAGGACAATATATTTACCATATATACTCGCTTATGAGACAACTCCAACTGCAAGTTGCACAGCCCCAGATTTGCTGGCACATAATATGTCAGCAGATCAGGGTCTGTGTAGTTAGGAGTAATTAGTTGAACAAATAACATAGACCCAAATCTGCAGGCACATTATGCTATGGCAGATCAGGATCATTGTTTGCAGTTTGGCTCAACTTGTAAGCAAGTATATATGGTATGTATATCATATATGTCACCCTTTTCATTCTGCTTGATAAGTTTGATCTTCATGGAGTGAAAATTTTCTGTGGAATTGAATATCATAAAGGTCTAGGTCAGATTTGATAATCTGTCTTTTTCAGTTAAAATTGAGTTAGAGCCCCACTTGGACTTGGAAGTTTGCTGTTCATCACAAATTTTATTTCTCAATACCATTTATACTGCTTATAGGTCGAGTAAAACTGCAAACAACAAAGATCCTGATCTACCTCAGCATAATGACCCTGCAGATCAGGTTCTATCTTGTTTGTTCTACTAATTTTTCCTAACAAACTGCACAGACCCAGATCTGCTATTGCGTAATGAGTTGGCAGATCTGGGTCTGTGCAGCAGTTATACTCATGAGTGACGAAATATGGTATCTGAGATAGACTTAATGGATTTTAACCAATTTTGATGCAAAGCTTAATATCAGGAAAACCCAAGTTGCTTTTAATTTGTTTTGTAAAAGTTTTTCTGAGTTGTGGCACCTATATGGCTAGTTTTCTTTGCATCTTGAACTGATTAATTAATTTGATAAGATGTATATCACATTAATATCACAATCATAAAATAGCTGAAAAAGTGAGTTCATACTTGTCCACATATTTGGTAACATTGTAAGATTAAAGCATGACTTACTGTTTTTCTTTTTATTTGTATGTTTCTTAAAATTTGTTACTAAACATTGATAAAACATACAAAAAATGAGTTAAAAACAAGTTTATTATTGTATACTGCTGAATAGACTCCCCTGGCATGTAACAGTAACGAGGAGGGCATCTCCAAAAATTCCCCCCCTCACCTGAAATGTATCTTGTTCTGTCAGAGTACACTTGAAGGTACATGTACTTTACAGTTTTCAGTTGTTGATATGGTCCACTAAAGACAAAAATAAAAACATCATTAGAGGAGGTAAACTATTAATCTATCTATAGTATGCAGTAAGTGTACTGATAAAAAATATTTATGTGGAACAAATTGTTACCAAGCCAACAAAAATGTAAGTAATGTAATTTATAAAAATACTTTTTAAGTAATTATAACTGCCCTCTCTTGATAGACTACAATTCTTTGAATTTACAAAGAGTATGTGTAGCAACTAATTACATATTTTGAGCTCAGGGAAACAGTTTGTCAGCTTGTCATTTAATCCCCTGAGATCTAGAGATGCGGAAGGGGGAATTTTTGTTGATTTTTATTGTTACTCTCATCAAAATCCAATTGTAGGTTTGAAAGAAAGTGTTCAGGAGAATTATTTGCATTTGACCCAGTTAACATTGGAACAAATTACAATGTTGGTAAGAGAGACTGCATTAGAAAATTGAAAATTATTGTTGGATGATGCATTTGTTCTTGCATCTTCATTTAATTTTCAGCTTTGTTCTTACTTTATTACCAGCTATATCCCAAACTGACACAGTACAGTAAAACCTGTTATGAGAGACTGCCCCTTCTGCCAACAAAAAGTGGTCTCTCAAGACAGGTGGTCTTTCATAGCAGGTTTGTACAAAAATACGTTTCCAAGGTCCAGTTTCAGAACAATTTCAAGAAAAATAACCACAATCACTGTACATATATTCTATTCTTTATTAGTAGTTGTTGCTAAAATATTGTATGCATTCATCTAAAAACAAAATTATATTGTAATAAAGATATACTTCTATCATTAAACATGAAATCACATTTACATTTGAAGATCACATATTTTAGCATATGAAATTGTTTCTGAATTACTCGTTTTCCTTTATAACAACCTAAATTTATTTTACCAACGTTTAAACCACTTTTTTGCGAGTGGTCTGCACTTTTTCACTTCTTTCAGTTACAATAATTATTTTCTCCAGCATTAAAATTTGTCTCTTTTTAGTTGGAGGTTCGTCCATTGTTATTAAAATTATAGGTGTTAAAATTATTAGTGCTCAGTTGTAATATCGAACGTAAAGACGGTGGCTGCGGGAAAATATGAAAAATTTATACATGTGCATTGCGTATCTAACAAAAAAAACCAAAAAAAAACCAAACAAAAATAAACAAAAAAACCCCCCAAAAACCCCCAAAAAAACAAACAATTATCTCATTCATAAACAGGACCATTTACTCAGTGACAACAGTCAACAGCTTCATTAAAAGATGACATACAGGGATTAACTCTGTAAGCAAAGTGTGTAACCCGGTTGCAGCAACTTGAATAGACGACAGCTTTGTGATTGGGATGTCATCACTTAACATGGGGGGGGGAACAAACATCACAAGTCTTGAGCACTATCAATCGAATCCCGGAAATGATTCTCTCTTGCTGGTTTAATAGACAATGACTTTATTCACCCCCGGCAATACCGATTAACTCGAGACAAACAATATACGCGGCCACTTTGTCAACTTTGGCACTTCAACGGCATTTCATGACATGTACATTAGCCTGGTTTACGGACTGTAGCATCTATCACCGGTAGCAACAATCCTTTTTTTAATATTCCTTTTATGTTTGTTTTTGATCAGAACAATCTATACTAATCAAGCGGTCGTTGTAATAATTGATTACATAAAGGTCACTGGTGTCTGTCTGTTCTCGCGATACAGTCGTCATAGGGATGCCAGGTCCTAAAACGGCCGGGAAGCAAGTTAAGTGTGGAATAATTAGTCTGGTTCCCTGCTCTGTATGCTTTCTGCGTTCCTCACCCCTATACGAATAACGGAGAACAACACAGGGAGCATACAAAGCAGGGAACCAGGCTAGGAAATAATCTACATATACTTTAGTCTGGTTTACGACAGAAACTGTAAATTGCTATAAACCTAGCGGAAGAAATTCAGAGATCGGTAGCCAGCCTATTTTTTTATTTTTTTTTTATATTTAGAACGATATGTGCGGTTGTTCTTACAGGGATTAAATAAAGGTTGGTGGAGTTTATCCTCATTTTTTTGTGATGCGGTCGTTCATAGCAGTGTCGAAATGCATATTTTGCCAAGAAATCGCGGTCGCTGGTCGCGTTCAGCAGGTGGTCGCTCATAGCAAAGCGTTTATAGAATAAAATCGATCCGTGCATTACGATTGTGGTTGTACATGACAGGTGATCGCTCATAGCAGAGGTCGCTCATGACAGGTTCTACTGTACTGTGAATGAAAATCAGCCTGTTCCACCATATTGAACACTAGCCATGACTGATTGCATAATCATGTTGAACTTGGTATTGTTTATAGTGCCATAATAATGAAAGCAGCTGTACAACTTGATGCAAACTGAAATTTTTTAAATTCCAATGGAATTGTATTTCCATTAAAGAATGTAACTTAGTGATAAATCAAAAAGAAGATTCTTGTGTTATAATGCAAATCATTTGAAAACGGATCAAATTCAGGTTTACATGATCAAGTGACCAGTCTTTGTCTATGCTCAAAATGTCAGTACAGATCAGTCGTTATGAGACTGCTGTTTTATATTGGGATTTAGCTGCTAGAAACATTATTGAAAATTGAAAGAACTTGTGAGAAAAATTTATTATCCAACAACTTCTTTTCCCAAGGACCTGCAACTAACCTGGGCTGGCCTGGGCAGGTATTGAATTGACTATACTTGGATTGTAAGTCTGACGATCTACCAACTGAGCTACCATGGCTCCAAAAGAAAATATGTGTACATTGTATGGTCCTAACATAATGAATGCAAATGCATAGAAATTCTTTATCAAACTGCAGTTGATATCTCAATGGCAATCATCTGTATACAATTATTATCTCTAGCCAGTCTTTGGTTTTTGTCTCTCAAGTATTTCTAAACATCTGTTTTACTCCCTTAACTGCCACTGATTCAAACAATTTTCCACCCATGCTCCTTTTGGGAGATTGTACCATATCTAACTTGGCTCCTATTCTTGTAGACTTTGCTTTCTATTCTTGAATTTTTCTGTCCCAATATAGGAAGAGCAAACTGTGGAGATCCAAGGTTTGTGGCAAGAACTTCATCTTTCTGCAGAGGAGAAGACACTTAGTAAACAGGCTCTGCAGCAGTCCTCTCAGGAGAGCCAGGAGATGAAACAGAGGCTTGACAAGTTCACTGACCAAATGGGAGACAAGGAGAGGTGTCTGGAGGAGGTTAGTCAAAAACTTGGTGATTTGGAGCTGGACATTGTGAACTTTGTCAGTGCATTTGGTTCTGAGAAGAGGACATTATCAGAAATGAAGGATTACTTTATGGGTGAATTACAGAGGAATAAGAATCTAAGTGAGCAGGTTGACCATTACAAGGATCAACTGACAGAAAAAGAGAGGCTTCTTGAGGAAGCCTTTCAAAAATTTCGAGAGATGGAGAAAGACATATCAAACTTTGTTGGTTTTTTCGGATCTAAGTCAAGGACATTATCAGAAATGCTTGAATATTTTCAGAATGAATTTCATAGGATTAATGCTCTCTGTGAGCAAGTCACAAGTCAGGAAGAAACTATAGCAGCACTTCAGGCAGATATAGACTCTGCCAATAGCAGTATTCAACATTTAAAATCTAGTCACAAAGAAGAAGTGAGTTCACAGCTTCAGGAGAAGAAACAGTTACAGAGTCAGTTGTCAGGTCACTTGAGCACCATCGAAGAACTGGAGAAAAGTGTGAAAGAAAAATGTGAAATAATTGATAATCTCAATTCCATAAGTTCAGGAAAAGATGATTATATTCAACAGCTTCAGTTAGAAAATAAGCAACTTTCAAGAGAACTGGAAGCAATGAAGGAAGGTCAGACAATGCAAGGTGATGAGTTTGAGTTGAAAATACAAACTCTTCTCTCTCAAATGTCTGAGTTAGAGAAGGAATTAACAAATCAGAAAAGTATGTGTGATAAGAAAGACATTGAAATTGAGAGACTACATGCCGATATCAAAGAAATATATGCACAAGTTCAGACTTTGATGGCTGAACTAGATTCTGTACGGACAGAGAATATAAATAGTTTAGAAAGTAAGAAACATGAAATCAAGCAACTGAAGGATGAGAATGATAATTGTGTTCAAACAATGAATGAATTAAAAAATATGTGTAAACTTCAAGAAGATTCTCTGCAAAATAAAGATGCTAAAATTTGTGAATTGACAGGTACGATTTCCAGTTTGAACATTGAAATTGGTGAACTTGAGAATAAGGTGGCTGAATTGAGGAGGACTCTTGAGGAGCAGGAAGTTGTATTTGCAAGACAAGTGCAGTCTTTAGAGCAGCAGAGGGAGCAAACACAGGAACTTGCTGATGGTTTTCAGCAAGAGTGTGTTTCCTTACAACGTCACCTTGAAGAAAAAAACATAGCATTCAATACTCTGACACAAAATCTGGATGTACTTTCTCAAGAGTGTTTATCAAAGGACCAGATGATTCAGTCTCTTCAAAATGATGTTGAAAGATTGAATTCTTCTGTGATAGAAAAAGAAAGCAGGACTGAAACTTTGAGTTCACAGTTGGAGCTGGTGCAGAATGAACTGAAACAGAGTGAGTTAGAAAAAAGTGGTGCTGTTCAGTCTCTGACAGAAGATGCTAAGACTATGAAAACAAAGATCTTGGAATACACATCTCAGATTGATAATCTCAAGGGGCATCTAAGTGAAAAAGAGAGTAAAGTTTCAAATATGTTAGCAGAAAATGAGAAACTTTTGGAAGAACTTTCTTCTTTGAATGTGCTGGTAAAAAATGCAAACTTTGCACTGGAAAAGAGCATAGATTCCAGTAAACAAAAGGATGAACAGATTCAGAGTCTAATGGAGCAGGTGAAATCCTATAGTGAAAAATGTTCAGTCGTTGAGAAGAGAGATTTAGAAAATTTACAGTTGATAATGGAGCTTAAAAATAATATTTCATTGATGCAAGAGAGCATCAGCAAAAAAGATGATGAGATACAAGGTCTAAGTGAAAAGTTACATAGTGTTTCAAAGGAGAGAGATGAAAGCCATTGTAATTCCAAAGAGTTGCAAGAATCCCTTAATGAGAAAATAAGTGAACTGACTAAAATGGAAACTTATTGTGCCAATTTACAAAGGAGTCTTGACGATGCTGTAAATGAACAAGAGGTTGCAAGAAAGGAGCTGGCAGATTCTTGGCAGAAGGTTTCTCAGTTTGAGGCAGAGCAGAGGGATCTGGTTGCACAGGTTAGTGAATTGAAGCATGAATGTAAGTCCAAGCATGCAGAGCTATCTGCTCTTCATAGTTCTCTCTCTGAAGCCAAATTTCAGTTTGAACTTGTAAGTGTGCAGAAAGTAGAATGTGAACAGCTTCTTTCTGAGAAGCATCAGGAAGTGTTGTCTTTGTCTCAGCAAATTGTTAGCCTGAATAAAATGCTTGAGTTGCAGAAGTCTGAATTGGACTCTGTGAAATCTGAGCTCCAGCATGCAAAGTCTTGGTGTTCTAGCTTGCATGATGAACATGTTATTAAAGATGGCATGATTCAGTCACTGAAGCATGACATTGACAAAATTTCTCTTGCATGTCAGACTGGAGATGCCTCCTGCAAGATGCTTAAAGATGAAAAGCTAAATGCAGAGTTGTCCTGTGAAAAGCTGAAAGAAGAAAAAGAAACTTTAAATAAAATAATTTCAAAACTAGAGTCAGACATTCGAGAAATTTTTATAGAGAGGGATAGTCTTCTAAATAAGTTAAATGACCAAGAAAGGCATAGCGAGAATGTATTATCTGAACTAGAAAAAGCTGAAAGTGAGAGGAAGTCATGTATTTCACAAATAGAATTACTTAAAGAACAATTGGCTGAGAAGGCTTGCCTTGCTGAAACCTTTACAGAAGATCTGAATGAATTGAGACTTAAGTTTTCAGAATCAGAAGAGAAGATAGCTGACCTTTCATGTAATTTAGAAGATTCTAAGAAGAAATGCCAGAAGATGCAAGAGAAAGAGCAGGAATTGACATCTACTTTAAAGGAATACTTATTAAATATTGAATATAAGAATTCTGAAATCAGTCAACTAAAGATTTCAGTTGATTTGAAAGACAGTGAACTGTCTGATCAAAGAATGAAAAGTGTTAAAGAAATAGACAGCCTTAAGGGTTTTCTTTCTGATAGATCTGAGCAGATTTATACTTTACAATCAGAAGTGGATGACTTGAAAAGAGCATTTGCTCAAATGGTTCAGGAAAAGGATACAGAAAAATGTCAGTTGAGTGAAGAGATTGCTGTGCAGAGGGAAAGCATGGCAGTTAATTTGGTGGAATATACAAAGACCATTGATGAGCAGGCAGAGAAAATAAAACAGCTTACAGACAAAAATGAGGAGTTAAATAATGTATGTTCTGCCAAGGACAAAGAAATCCAGAAAATGAAATCTTGTTTAGAAGATATTCAGCAGCAGAGTGAAGCAGAAATTAGGATTAAGGACAATACAATTTCAGACTGTCAACTGCAGATTAGCTGCCTAAGTGAGTTTGTATCACTCCATCAAGAATCAGCTTTATCAGTTGAGTCAGAGTTGAAACTCATGAAACAAAAGCTTGAATTGAAATACTGTGAATTACACAAGTCAAGGCTGAATCTTGAAGAGGTGGCCATCAAAAAATCTTCATTGGATACACAAATTTTGGAATTATGTGAGAAGATGAAACAGATGAAAACAGAAAGCGAAGAACTGGAAGCTAAAAACCAGAAACTTCAAATGGATTTAGAGAAGGTACTTGGTGAAACTGCTGTAAAACTTTCTGTCTCAGAGTGTGTCATACAACAAAAATCTGCAGAGATAGAAAAATTACGTAGAACTTTCGAAGATTGTCAAACAGATTGCCAGAAAAGGGTACAGGAGATGGAGAGTGCCCTGCAAGAATTAGAAAAGACTAGGGAAATTGAAGTTCTTGCTAAAAATAAATTGCAGAATGATTTAGCAATCATACAGTCTGATTTCTCTATGCTAAAACAAATACAGAATGACACTACTAAGCAGGTAGAGAAGTTAACCCAAAATGTTGATGCAAGAGAATGTGAGGTAGAAAAGCTTAAGAAAGAACACTTTCTACTACAGACAGAAATGGAAACTCTTCAAAAAGAATGTATTCAACAGAGGACAGAAATAGAGAATTATAAGGATGAATGTGCTAAACAAGGAACAGTTTTGCATGAAAAAGAGAGTTTTCTTCAGATGTATGAGCAACAGCATTATGACCAGTTAGAGAAGGCAAAGCTGTTAGAAGAGGAGAACAATAAACTGAGGAAAACATTGGTAGAAACTGAAAAAAGTTTAAGTGAAAAAACATCAGAGTGCTATGAACATGAAAGAGAATGTAATGGACTTAAAATAGAAGTATCTAGTTTGAGGGAAAGTATGGAATATTTGAAAATGGAATGTTTAGAACAGAAAGAATCCAATGCTATACTCGGGGAGGAATTTGTACATATGAAATGTAACCTTGAAGAATCAGTATTACATATGACACAAAATAATAAGGCACTAGGTGAAGAAAATTTACAGTTGAAGAAATCCATTGAAGATAAGGTCCAAGATATGAACAAGTTAAACGATCTTTTTGAAACAAGAAACAAGGAGGATCAAACTGCTGCAGCCAGAAGAGATGAAGAAATAGCATGCCTGAAAGCCAGGTTGGAAGAAAATGAGAATAAAAATAAATTACTCCAAGAAGAAAACGTGAATATTTGCTCATGTCTTGAAGAAATTACCTCAAAACTTGCAGATGCTCAATCAGAAAAAAATGCTTTAATAGAAGAAATAGCTGAGAAAGATATAGCTGTAAACAGGTTACATGAGGCAAACAAAGTACTCGAGGAAGAATGTTCTAATTTGATGGCTCAAATAAATGATCTTGCCACAAAATCTAAAAAGGTGGAAACTGAAATGTCAAAAAGTTTATGTATGAGAGAGGAGTTAGTAACTGACCTGCAGACAGATCTGTTTAAACTTAAAGAGGAAAGGAACCACTCTGAAAATGTCATTACAGAAAAAGAACAAATAATATCACAGCTTGAGAATGAAATTAAGATTAAGCAAGAAGATTCTCACAAGAATACTGAAATTATACAACAGTTGGAACTGGATGTACAAAATTACAAGAATCAAGAACAGATGCTGGCTGACAGGCTTTCTCACAGTGAGAAATTCATTCTTGACCTGCAGCAGGAAAGAGATAAATTGACACATCAGCTTCAGAAGGCAAATGAAAGCTTAGACAAGATTACAGAGTCCCTGTCTGCTATAAACGAAGAGAAAGAAGAATTAATAGTTGCACAACACACTTCATTGCAGAAGGTAGAGATGAAGGAAGAAGTTATTTTTCAGCTTCAACACAGAGTGGAGGAACTTCGTGATAGTAACAAAGACTTGACTAGCTCATTAGATGACTTAGAGCTTGCAAATGCAAAGTTAAAAGAGGAGTTTCAGCAGACCAGGGATGATCTTGGGATAAAACTTACAGAGAAGGCCCAGACTGTCCATCATTTGGAAGAGACTGTTGTAGAGATTTCCAAAGCCAACAGTGATATATCATCTAAATTAAATACCTTACAAAATCAGTTGGCAGAACATGTTTCCACTTTGAAAGATAAAGATTCCCTTATTCAAGAGATCAGTGACAGGTTAGAAGAAGCATTGAATAGGAACATTGATGTGACAACTGACAACCAGAGGCTCATCAAAGAAAGACAAGCAGAAGTCGCATCCCTGCAAAGTCTTATAGCTGAAGTAAAGATGGAAAAGGAAATGAAAGAAAATGAATTAGAGACCCTCAGAGATGCTCTTACATTAGAAAAAACAGAGTCTGATCATAAAATGAAAGAAATGGAAGATGCTTTGTCAGCCCTAAATGCTGGTATTGAAGAACTCAAGGAAAAATTTGGGCTTCAGAGTAATCAGATGGAATCAAAAGATTTGGAAATTTTGCTTTTGAGAGAAACTGTAAATACGATGAATAATACTAACTCCTGTTTGCAAGAAAAATGCACACATATGTTGCAAAAGATCGAAAATTTAGAGGAAAAGAATGCAGAATTAGAGGCAGCTAGAAACATACTGCAAGTTGAACTTGTCAGTGCAGTGGAAGAGGCAGAAAAGAAGGTATCATCAATGGAATATGCCATCAGTGAGAAAACTCTTGAAACTGAGAGGTTGGTTCATATGATAGAAATGACACAAGAGGAAGGAGCTAGAGTAGTTATGGATAAGGACAAAACACTAGAACAGCTTACCAAGTCAGTTGAAGAACAAATTATTTGCAGAGATGAAATTATAAATGAGTTGACGGGAAAAACAAGAGATTTACTGAACCTTAAAGAGACCCTTAATGAAAGACTAAATCAGAATGAAAAAGAAATGGAAGCAAAGGATTTTGAGATTGAGGAATTGACTCATGAAATCATATGTAAAGAGAAGACACTGGAAAATTTTCAAGAAAATGTGAGCCAGTTGACAAAGGAAGTTGAAGAAATACAGAGAAGTTATGATGGGCTGATTGGAGCTGTGGACAACAAAGATGATCTGCTGAGTCAGTTGGAAATGAACATTGAATGTTTGAAGAGAGCAGAGGGGAAGAAAGACAAAATCATCAGTGAGCAAGAGCAGAAGATAAATTATTTGGAGCAGGAAATGGAAAATAATATTAAAACATTTGAGCAGAAGATTACTTCCATGAATGCAGAACTTAAGGAGTCATGTGATGTTATCAAACAGTTGACTGAGAAGAAACAAGATCTGACTAATGAATTGTCAAATTTGCAAACAGAACTGCATTCATCAAAGGCTGTTATCCATGAAAAGGAGTCTATTGCTGAACAGTTGAGAGATGATCTTGATAAGACTATCCAGCATTTAAATGAAGAGATTGTGGGAAAAGTTAGTGCATTGCAACAACTTGATGAAACAAAAGCCAATTTGCAAAGCCAGATTGCTGATGTGACATCTAAACTTTCTTCAATGCAGGGTCAGTTGGATGAGGCTATAGTAGCTATGAAAGCTAAAGAGGCTGCCGTGGTACAGATGAATTCCTTGATAGATGATTATCAGTCCTCACTTGAGCTAGAACAGGTAACTCATTCTAAATTGCTGAGGGACAGAGAAGAAACTATAGAAAAAAGGGGCAAGAAAATACAAGAACTTGAAGATGATTTGAGAGAAAATATTGAAAACATCAACAGTCTTAAGACAAAATTGCAAGATTTGGAAGAAAAATGCAACCAAATGGAAATTAGTGCTGATGAAAACAAAGATGTACTTCAGTCCAAATCAG
Source organism: Megalonaias nervosa (assembly GCA_016617855.1). NCBI lineage: Eukaryota > Metazoa > Mollusca > Bivalvia > Unionida > Unionidae > Megalonaias > Megalonaias nervosa. The sequence goes on from JAECUM010010630.1 coordinate 57,531, forward strand.
TGTTCATAATGGAATTACAGACAGAAAACGAGACTCTGGTAAAGTTGGTAGATTCTACAGCATGTGAGGTGAGACAGTTAAAAGAACAGCTGTTACAGATGGAGCAGTATCAAAAAGATTTAACCACAATATGTGATGACAGGGATGCTGAAATTAGGAAACTTAAATCCTATGTTCTTGAAATAGAACATGTAAAGGAGAGCAAAGAGGAAGAACTAGGTGAAATGATGAAAGAGCGGGAAACTTTGGCAAGATCAAATGAGAAACTTTCCAGTGAGAAAGAAAATTTGGCAGCAGAAATTAGAGAGCTGTTCAGTGTGAAGCAGACACAAGAGAATCTAATACAGGATCAGAAATGTCAGTTACATGACCTTCAGCTCAAAAAGGATGGTTTATATGAAATGCTAGCAGACAAGGTTGCTCAGATTGAAATGTTATCCATTTGTATGGAGGAAAAGTTAACAGAGAGCTTGTCCATTGGTAGTGAAATTAGACTAATTAGTAGCAAATATAATGCAGCCCAAAAGAAACTATCTCATGAGCTTCATGCTTTAGAGGAAGCCAAGGAGACTATCCAGTCATTCAGTGAGGAAGTGAAAAAGATGGAAGTTTGCAAATCCTCATTACAGAATGAATTGGAAAATCTAAAGCAACTTTTGGATGAGAAAGAAGACAGTATTAAAAATATGACACACAATCTACAGGCCTCTTCACAAAGTCTTGAAGACCTACATAGGAGGTTTTCAGAAACTTCAAAGAGAAATTTAGAGCAGAATGAAAATATGACATTATTGAAGGAAAAATTGATTCAGTATGAATCTTTGATTGAAGAACTACAAGGGAAGATATTAAGAATGATGGATGACAACAGAAACTTGGAAAGTACTATAGAAGAATTTAAATATTCCTTGAATGCCAAAGAGGCTGAAATGCTAGAATTTCATCAGGAATTGGCCATTAGAAATGAACAATTGGAATTGAAGATGGATGATCTTGAAAAGTTTAGACAAAGTAATTCAGAAAAAGTGGTTTTATTGGAGTCCAAAACAAATGAGATTCAGGAATTAAACCAAATTATTGATGAACTTAAAGCATCACAGGACGCAAAAGCTAAGGAGATGGAAAAACAAAATGAACAATGCTACCATTTAGACCATGAACTACAAAATCAGAAGAAGGTCTGTGGTGAACAGGTTGAAGAAATTCATTCACTTAATACATCTTTTTCCTTATTACGAAATTCAACAGTGCAGTTACAGATGGAAAATGATGAATTAAAGAAAGAAGTTGACAGCTTGAGTGAGTTGACTACAAATCTCAGACAGGAAAAAGAACAGATTTTGTTAGACCAGGCATATTTGAAAGATGAAAATAATAATTTAAAAGACTGTGTTGGTAAACAACAGTCCATGATAGATGGTCTCACCTCAGAGTCTGAGAGAAAGAGGGAGGAGCTTGAGAGTCTGTTAATGCAGATAGATATCATCAGAGCTTCAGAAAGAGAGATATCAGAGCTGAAGTATTCCATAGAAGAAGAACTTCATAACATTAAAAATCAAAAGAGTTTGGTTCAGAAAGAATTGGAGGCAGCACATATACAAATTGCAGACCTGAATCATGCTCATCATATTATGCAAAAAGAAAATGAAGGCAATAGAGACACCGTCAGAATAATAGAGGGACAGCTACAGATATCCTCAATTACTATACAGGATTTGAGATTGCAGTTATCAGAATTCAGGGAGGCAAATGAGAATTTGAAAAAGGACATAACTAGCCAAGAAAGAAGAGAAGCAGATCTGCTTCATCAGATGGAATTACTAATCCAAGAGAAACAACTACTAAAGGAAGATCTACAAAAAACAAAAGAGGTAATTCAAGATAAAGAAGCAGACATTTGTAATTTGAACGATCAGATTTCAATCTTAAAAGAAGATCAAGAGGAAAAGATGAAAAGAATTGATCAGTTGTCCCATAACTTGGAAGAGAAGAATCAGCAAACTAAAATCCTAGAAGACACAGTGTCCTCAAGTAATAATGAGAAGGAAATGATGATTTTGAAGCTTGAAAGTAGAGATAAATTATTACAGGAAAGCAAAAACGAACTTTTGGAAAAAGAAAGTCAGATCACTAGTATGAAACAAAATATGCAAGAGTTGCAGAGACAATTAGTGGAAAAAGAAGAAATGGTAGCACATTTGGAGATGTCCTTAAAGTCATCACTGGTTTCATTGGGGGAACAGATGGCCAAGGCACAACAAGTGGAGAATCAGTTTTCCACAAAATTCCTGGAATGTGAACAATTACAGGCAGATCTTTTGTTACTGAAAGACAATTTAACAAAGAAAAATGCTTGCTTGGAAAACTTTCAGAAAGATCATGAAGTTTTATTAAAACAGAAGTCAGTAATGGAGAATACTATACAGCATAAGATAAAAACAATCACTTTTCTCCAGTCTTGTGTTTCAAATGCTGAGAAGTACAGTGAGAGTCTTCAAGGCATCATTACTGGTCTTCAGATTGACTTAAAGAAATTTGAAGAAAATCTTGATCACATTTGTAAAGAAAAAGAAGCGATATTGGTTGATAAAAAGGACAAAGAAGTAATCATTGAAGAACTGCAGTCTTCCATATCTTTGAAGAATAATGAAATAAAGACCCTGAAGTCAGAAGTTATGTCATCTATTTCAAAGGTAACATCACTGGAAAAAGCAATGTATGAACAGAATGAAGTGGCAGAGAGACTACAGAGTGAAGCTTTTGAGGAAAAGAGGGATCTTGTTGTAAAGCTTAAAGCCAGTGTAGAGGACAACACAGGTTTACAAGCATTGCTCCACTCAGCATTACAGGACAAGGAAGAATTATCTTTGGGAATAAAAAATATAAACCAGAGAATAGATGAAAAAGAGGATGAAATCTGTGATTTGACTGAAAAAGTTACCATTCTGGAAAATGAGAAGAAAGAAATTGCCAGACAGTTTAATAGTGAGATTGAAGAGTTGACTTTCAAACTTGGAGAAACAAGAAGAATTCTCACTACAGCATTAGATGAAAACACTAATCTGAACAGTCAGCTTACTGACCTGCAGAGCAAGCTTGAAGAAAAACGGGGTGAATTATTAGATTCTGTAAACAAACTTGCCAATGCATCCAAGAAGAATGAAGAATTTATTCAAAACTTAGGTGAACAGAATAAAAAATTTGAGGATCTTGAAAAGCAGCTGTCATGTACAGAAAAGAGGGTTGAAGAGAAAGAGGAATTTATCAATGAGCTTCAAAGTAAAATATCTACACAGTGGACAGAAATAAAAGATATGAGTGAGAAGGTCTCTTGTTGGAGTAGAAAATGTGAAGACCTTGGTGAAGAAATTCATAAAGTGATGGAAAAACTTTCAAATGCTGTGAAGGAGAAAGAAGATGCAGAACATCATGTTGCTGAGATTCAGGAGCAACTAACAGAAAAGGAAGATCAAATAAGTAATCTAATGAACCAGATCCAGGAGGTTGAGGCCAATATGGAAAAGGTGAAGGAGGAAAGAGATTGGAAGATAGAGACATTATCAAACAGTATCACTGATCTTGTGACACAAATTGAGATAGGAAATTCTCAGAGAGAAGAGTTGGAATCTGAACTGAACACAACTGGATCCAACTTACAGAATACTGAAGCTGCTCGAATAGAACTGGAAGAAAGGATTAAATACTTGGAAGAAAAGCAACAAGAGACTGAAACTATTTCTGATTACCTTCAGAAACAAGTTTACACTTTTGAGAGTCAAGTAGATAATTTGGAAGAGAAGTGTCGCAAAATGGAGAAAGAAGTGGGAAGCAGAGTTAAAGATATAGAAGTATTGACCTTGGAGAAACAGGACTTGTTGTTAAAACTGTCATCTGAAGAAAGCATTTCGAAGGAAAGAGGCATAAAGGTTGAACATTTTGAACAGTTGAAAGATAGTTGCATAATTGAATTGAAAAGGGCAGAGTTAGATTTAGCAGAGAAAAAAGAGACATTGGAAAGGATTTTAAATGATTTGAATAAGTCAACATCTTCGGTAGAATCCCTTTCTTCTGAAGTTAAAAGCTTGAAAACAGAATTAAATAGTGCTCAAGAAAAAATTACTCATCTTGAGAAACATAATAAGTCATTAACCCAGCAAATTAAGGAACTTGAACGACAGTTGGAGGACAGTGAGTGTTTTTCAGTTAACAACAAAGCTGTAATTGCAAGGCTAGAAGCCGAAAAATCAGAATTAATAGAAGCCAGTGCAAGAAAGGATGAAAAAATTGAAGAACTAGTTGAAATTATATCTCTTACAAAGGAAGTTAATAAAGAACTAGGAAAACAAGTATCTGACAAGGAGGTGCAAATACAGATTCTGTTAGGAGAAATTTCTGAATCTCAAAATAAATTTGTTTCAGCAGAGGCACGTACATCTTTATTGCTTTTGCAAAAGAAGGAAGTGGAATTAAAACTTAGTACTGTTGAGAGTAGAGTAAAACATTTACTGCAGGATATTGTGCTGTTAGATGAGGAAAAGGAAAACCACAGTAAAGAAAATATCGAGTTAGAAAAGTCACTAAATAACGTAAAGGCAGATGTGGATTTATTACTTGAGGAGAACAGTAAATTAATGTCAAAACTTCAAAATACAGAGTTGCTGATGAATTCCAGAATAACAGAGCTTCAGCAAAGAAACACCCAACTGAATGAGAAAATTGAAGATTATGAACAACATTACATGGAAGATGCAGAGAAGATGGAAGAACTCAGACAAGATTATAATAGACAGATGGTAGATATTACACAGTCAAAAAAATCTTTGAAAGATTTGGAGGATATGTTCAACTCAACTGTATCAAAATTACATGAGACATCAGATTTATATGAGGATACGTGTAGACAAAATAAAACCCTTCAGGTAGAGATTCAGACATTGCTTGCAGATAAATGTCATTTACAGGAGGAGGTGGACTCTTTCCAGACAGTTGTATATGAAATTTCAGCATCAATAGATACCTTCATTCAGGAAAAATTGCCACAGTTAAACATCTCAGAAAGGCTAACATCAATGAACATAGCAATTGCTGAAAAAGGGGCACTGCTGAAAGATCTGAGAAGTAAGATGAGCTTGCATCAGGACAATTTATCAAAACAGATGGAGAGCAAAGAAGAACAGATGGCAGCAGTTTTGGACTCCCTACAAGAAGCAACAAGCCATACCCTATCCTATCAGTCAGCTCTCTCATCCTTAAAACTTAAGCACCAGAAACTGGAGAAAGACTTCCATGCTTTGAGCTTAGAACTTAAAGAAAAACAAAAAACACTTGATACTGTATCAAAAACATCAGAGGAAAAATTGAAATCTTTGGCAGAGACTGTTGAACAAAATTCAAAATTGAATAAAGAATGTGAAGCTCTTTTATCCAGGCTCAGTTTGTTTGAGGAAAGGTTGAGAGAAAAGGAAAGTGAGTTGATTTCTGTTTCACAATGTTTGCATGCAGCTGAGGCTCAGTACAAGAGAACTATGAAAGAGAAGTGTGATTCTGATGAAATATTTACTCTTAAGTCTGAAAGCATGCAAAGTGAACTTAATAAATTGAATGCCCTTCTTAAAGAAAAAGAATTATTTTATGAGAATTTGACAAAACAATTAAATTCTTCTGAAAACATTTTGCTTGAGGCTAAAACAGAGAACACATTTTTACAGGAGGAATTAAGAACTGTCCAAAATCAGCTTGAAATTGAAAGAAATAAAAGACAAGAGCTGGAAGGCAGAAATGTTGAAACTATAGGGAAATTTGAAGATTTAACTCAGAAGCACTCAGCATTGGCAAAAGAACATGCTTCCTGTACATCAGAGAAGAGTGAGCTTCAGGCAAGACTTAATGATATTGAGGACTTGAAGTCAGAACTTGAAGAGAGGGTTTCTCATTTGACAGAGGGTATAGGTAACTTTGTACAGAGCAATGAGACATTAGAAAAATTTCTTCAGGAGAGTGAGAAACAGGTTGAGGAACTTTCATCAGAGAAAAGTAAATTGGAACATGATATTCAAGACCTTTCCCAAAAACATGAAGAGTTATTACAAGAAAAACAGAATATGAGCAAAGAACTTACTTTGGTATCAGAAACGTTAGCATGTTTTCAAAAGGATCTTAACAGTGAGATATCTGTGAAACATAATTTGGAAAGTGAATTGGACTTGGTGACAAAGAACTTAATGAAATTAAGGACAGCCTATGAAAATATGGAAAAAACAAAAGAAGCTATGGAAAGCATGTTGCAAACCACTGAGCAGCAGCTTAACATGGTCACAGGTGAGAAGGACTCATTACTGGGACAGCTTAGTGAGGAACAGGGTTCGTCAGAAAAGCTTGCCACAAAAATAGCTTCCCTGTGTACTCAGATATCTGTGCTGTCATCAGAAATAGTTGAAAAAGACCAACACCTTGTTTCAATGAAAGCTGAGCTAACATTGCTGTCCAGCAAGATAGAAGAAGAAAGGAATAATCACAAAAAAGAGATTCTTGCCATCAGAACCTCAATTGAAAAACTGCAGACAGACTTACGTATAAAAGAAGAGCAGGAGAAATATTTGAAAGACATAAATTCTAAGTTAGAACAGAGACAAGCGGAGTTGGAAAAAATGCATTTAGCTGCTTTGACTCAATCTGAGGGAGTACAACAAATAATAGACACTCTCACAGAAACAAACCACAGATTAGAGACTGCATTAAAAGTTGAGGAGAGTGAACATCAGGTCCTGCAGTCAACTTGTAATGAGCAGGTGAGTCAGCTGCAGAAGATAATTGAAAACCAGAATAATGAACTTCAGCAAAGTAATGAAAGTATAGAGCAGTTAAAGTCTCACAATGTTGAAGTGAATAGAGATCTAGAATTTACTAAACAGTGCTTGGAAGAAAAGGAAACAAGTTTTCAAAATATACTTTTGATTGCTGCCAATTCAAAGGATGCTGAGCAGGAAAAAGAGAAGGAAATAGAAGTCCTTAAAGCAGAAAATGAATCATTGCAACAAAGTTTGGATAATCTTAAAGAAGAATTGCAAAGTAGCTTGAATTCTTTAATTGGCATTGAAGAAGAGAATCATCAAATGGCAACAGAAATAAATACATTGAAGAAAGAGAGAAAGGACTTAAACTTCCAACTTTCGGTGATGCAGGAAGAGAAAGCAAAATTAAGTGAAGCTGTAGTAGAATTAAATATACAAATAGCAGCCACACAAACTCTTTTTGAGGAGAAAGAAAGTCAAGTAAACTATTTGAATCAGCAGATTGAAAGTCTTCAGAATGAAAGGTTTCCTGGTGAATTGTCTAACTCGGACTCTGTTATCTTGCAACTTAAAGAGGAGGTCAAGAGATGGAAGGACTTGTATGAGGAAAAAGAGGCTGAATCATTGGACATTCAAATACAAATGAATCAAACTGGTGATACTAGACAACCGAGTATACAGTACTCTTTTGATTCACATGATACAGTTCATCCAGAGGAAGAGCACATGGTTAGAATGTCAACTCCTGTACTGCAAGAGGCCTTTCCCACATTTGACCCTTTCAAATCTGATCTTTACATAAATAAAGATGATACTTTATCAGTGAGCAAAGATGAATCTATGGAAGCAGACCTCCATAGGGAAGAAATCTCAGAAAAGGAGGTAGTCATTAAAAAGCTCAAGGATGACATTAGGAAACTGACAAAGGTTAGCAAGGGCAAAGATGCAAAGAGCAAGAGACTTGAACAAGAAAAAGACAGTTTCAAAAGTCAGTGCAAGGAATTACAGGAAAAGGTTGGAATTCTTTGTAACAAACTGGAACAGATTGAAATTGCTCATGAATTTTTAAAATCAGAGTTTGAAAATCTTGAGGTGTCTAACAAAGACTTAGAATATCAGTGTCTTGAAAAGGACAAACAGGTTGAGAGCCTTTGCAAGATTGTTGAAGATAAAGAAGCTGAATTACGCACTCTAGGAGAAAGTAAAGACTATTTACACCCAGATGAAAATATGCTATCAATACATGCACAGCATGAGAAGGAAATGGAATATTGGCAAATGGCATACTACAACAAAGAAGAGGAAATGAAGAGTCTGCTGTTACAGATGGAAATCAGAGAAATGAATGAAAAATCTCTCACTGCAGAGCAGCAGATGTCTCTCTCAGAAATGGGACCACTTCCTGGTGAAAATTATTCAACAGGTACTAATTCGAATGCATCCATTGATGAACATGATAAACTAGCAAATGAATATTCAAAGCAACACCAGGAAATTAAGAAATTACAAAAGGTCTTGAAAGGCAAAGAAGCTAAACTTCTGAAGATAACTTCAGAGTTTGATAGTCGACTAGCAGAGAAGGAGCTAGTTATTGAAGGCAAGGAACAAGAGATAGAGGAATTAAAAAGCATGTTAAAAGGATACGCATCCTCAGAGGATGGTGGTAACAAAGAACAAGGTCGATTGTCTACTGAAATTATCAAACTTCAAAAGGTGAAGAAAGGAAAAGAAACTAAGGTGCGAAAGTGTGAGGAAATGGTGTTAGAAATGGAAAAACTTGTTGCTGAAAAAGAAACAGATATTGTCATCCTTCAGACCAGATGCCATGACCTTTGTAGCAGAGTGGAAGAGCATGAAGAATCTGCAAAGGAGATGAGGCTCTTATTGGAAGAAGCAAAATCAGCAGCTGAAGAATGGAGAAAAAGATGCCTTAAGGCAGAGGTATGTATAAATAAGTTAGAAATATATATAAATGAAAAAGATTATGAAATATGTCTCTTAAATGAAGAGTTAAAGGAGCAAAAACATATGAATGAAATTCTTTCAAAAGAGAAAAGTTGTTTTGAAGATGAATTGAAAAGTGCAAACAATGAATATGATAAGCTTAATTATCTTCTTCATCAGCAGGGAACGCTTACTATAACAGAACCTATGAAAGGAACAGAGGAAGATTCTTTTGAGATTAGATCCACAAAACTGGAAGAATCTTTTGAGAGCATATCTTCAAAACTTGAGGATGTGGTTTCTACTGCTACAGAAGACAGTAGAACTCTAGACATGCCAGGAGAGTTTGATGAGTTCCATGAGTTGGAAATGGTGAAATCAAAATGTTCTGCATTAAGCTCTGCCAATGACAAATTTTTGAAAGAAATTAAGAAACTTAAAAAGCTTATCAAAGGTAAAGAAGCAAAGGCCAAAAGGTTTGAAGAGGTTGTGTCAGAGCAAGAGAAGTTGCTGTCAGCCAAGGAAGCAGATAGACTTATTCTTCAAGAGCGGCTGACAGACCTGATGACAAAAGTTGGGATATACTCAGAAGAAATTTCAGATCTAAGACTTGAACTTGAAACTCTTCAGCAGGAGAAAGAATCAAGCAGGTCATCAGCTTTTGAAGAAAGCGGTGCTTACAAAGAGTCTCTTGATGAAATATCTGCAAAACTGGATGAATCTATAAGTGAAAACATGCAAATGGCATTGGAGATGAAAAAGTTACAGATGCTTCTAAAAGGCAAAGATGCTAAAGTTAAAAAATGTGAAGAAAGAGTTCATGAACAAGAGAAATTACTATCTGAAAAGGAAACTAGTAACTTGATACTTCAAGAAAGAATTAAAGATTTATCATCTAAATTGTCCGACCTTCATGAAGAAGAATCTGAAGTAAGAGCTCAAATCAAGGCAGCTGAGCTTGAATGTGAAGAATGGAGAGAAAGATACAATTCAATGAGGAGTGAAATTGACTCGTACCAATCGCTGATTGATCAAAAGGAAATGCTGATCAATAATTTACAAAAGAATGTTCATGAAAACCATAGTAAAATTGAGGCTCTAGAACAAGAAAAATGTTTACTTCTTGAAGAGAAGGAAAGATTGTCAGATGAGGTCAGAAGTTTGAGAATTCAGATGGATGAGAAGCAAAAGAATTTGGATATCCTTAATATACAATTAAACACTGTTTTAGATGAAAAAGAACAATTATCTAGTGATCTGAACAAGCTGCAGAAAGTTCTTAAGGGAAAAGAAGCAAAGATTAAGAAGCTGGAGGAAGTGTTTGAAGAACAGAATCGAGCCATTGCAGACAAAGATACAGAAGTACTTATTCTTCAAGAAAGATTCAAAGACATAAGAGAGAAACTAGTACAGGAGCTAAGTACATGTGAAGAACTTAGAGCACAATTGGATGAGTCTTTTGTATCTAATAAAAAACTAGAGGAGAATTTTGATGAACAAAGCCAGAATATTTCCCAGATGTTTGCAGAAATTGAAGAAAAGAAAACAGAATTGGAATTAACAAAGGACAGTTTCTCCCAACAGCAATTAAAAATGGAATCAGAGTTGAAGAAGCAGCTGAAAATAAATAAAGCAAAAGATGCAAAAATTAAGAGTCTTCAGAATAAATTAGAAAAAGACCTAAAAAAAGATCAGATTATACAAAAATATGAGGAGGAGTTATGTTCTCTAAGGGAAAGTTTACAGACATCAAAGTTAAGTGAAGTAAGTGCTGACCAAAATAGGACAATGATGCATGAACTTGTAGGTAAATGTGAGGAGATGGAAAGAACTTTACAGTCTACAAATCTCTTATTAGCCACCAAAGAAAAGGAAATTGAAGCCTTGAAACAGCAAATCAGTCACATGAAAAATGGGTTTGATCATGAATCATATCAGCAGAAGCAAAGTTTGGAGGAGGCTAGAGGTCTTGCTACGGTTTGGAAAGATAAAGCTGACCATCTTGAGAAACATGTGCAGGAATTACAGATGCAACTTGAAGAACGAGACTTTTCACTTTCCTTACTGCAAGCACAATCATCAGAACAAACTGAACAGAATCTTGCAGACCAGGAGAAAGTTCTAAATGAAAACAAAAAGCTTCAGAAGATTTGTAAAGGAAGAGATGCTAAAATAATGCAGTTGAAAAAGGAGCTGGATGAAGCTCATGCCGCTCATGAATCATTAGCTGTTGAAAGTAAAAAGGAGATTGAGGTTCTGCAGGCTGAAGTACATACCCTTTTACAAAATGCTTGCAAAGCAAATGAGACAATTGAGCAACTACATGCAGAAATAGGGCTTCAGAAAAATCAGAATAAGAAAGAAGAAGACCTTTCCACTGAAAATTTTGTCCAACCTGCACAGATGTCTTCTCTCATGGCATCTCATCAAGTTAGGGAAGAGTCAGATATCAGTCTTGACTCAAGCTATGGTGGTCAGGCTGATATTTGTGTAGATGGTCTACGTCAGGAAAAAAATAATCATAAGGCAGATGTCACCAATTTGAAACAGCTTTGCAAACAGAAAGATACTGAGATAACAAAAATGGATGAACTGAGAACTGAACTAGAAAGGGAACTGCAGAATAAGGAAGAAGCTCTAGTAGATGCAGTAAATAGTAATGCTCAATTGAGGTACCATGTTGAAACATTAGAAAAAGAATTAGAGGATCTCAGGTGGACTGTAATCAATAGTGAAATGCTACTTTCCCACAGACAAGAATCTGACAATATTAATATATCAGAATTAGCATATCTTAAACCTGAACTTGAACAGAAAGAGGAGTGTCAAGAAAGCCAGAAAGTCATTCAGAGTCTCAGAATGGAAGTTGATAGAGTTAACAGTGAACTGGAACAAAGACTCCAAGAAATCTCAATGTATCAAAAAACTACTGAAAGTTTAAATTTTGAGTTGCACAGAGTGAGATCTGAGATTCACAAAGAGAATGAGGAACTGTCAGAAAATGAAATGAAATCAAAGACATTAGGGTCCAATATACAGCAGTTTGAAGACCAACATCACCATGTTGAAGAGGCATTAAGTCACAGCAGAAAACTGAGTGAACAGTTGCAATCAGAAAGAGATTTATTTCACTCAGAATTGGAACAAACCAGAATTGGTCATGACAAAGCAAAACAGGAGGGTAATAATCTGCAAGACAGAATTAGAGAACTTGAAGAGCAGATATCAGAAGAGGGCAAATTTGGCAGCATCATATCAAGGTTACAAGCAGAAATCGAAGAACTTCATGATCATATTTCTTCACTACAGTCCAATAATGAAGAATACTTGAATGTTATTTCTTTGAAAGATAATGAGATTGAGAAAGTCATGAAGTCAATTCAGCAGAAAGATGCTGTTCTTAAGTCAATTCAAGATGAACACGACCTTCTAAGTGCAAACAATAAACAGTTGAGCAAGGAAAAATTAGAATTAGAAGCTTTATTTGAAGGAGCCAGGAAAGAGACAGACGAACTTAGGAGAGAAGTTGAACATGCAGCTCACGAACAGATAACTCTCAAAGAAATGTTAATAGACAAAGAGAGGGAAATGTCCAGGTCCGTAGAAACACTCCAGCAGTCTTCTTCTGCATTTAGTGAGACAAAAGAACAGCTGTCAAAACTATGGAAAGAAAATGATAAACTGGTTTCAGATCTGCAGGAACTGTCCTCTACAAATATAATGTTGAATACAGAACGGAGCCAAATGATGAATGACATTGAATCAATAAAAAATGATCTAAGTCAAAAAGATTTAAAATTGCTCAAATTAAACAGGCATCTTAATGATGTCACTGAGGAGAATGAACAACTGCGGTCTAATTTCATGTCAGTGAGTGAAGCCGTCAGATTGAAAACAGAAGAACTTGGTCATCTCAGTGAAGAGTTGTCTTCCCAACAACAAGAATTTTCAAAGCTTCTGGAAATCAAAGCAGATAAGGATAAACAGATAGAAATGTTGACAGAAAAACTTAGCAAAAATGCATCTGATACTGATAAATTTGAAAATATGAAGGCAGAATTGGCTCAAGTAAAAGAACAGTTGTCTCAAGAGGAATCCATAAATGCCTGGTACCAGGAGCAAATTTTAGCTTTTGAAGATAAAAGTAGCTGCTATGAATTAGAAATAGCATCTTTGAAGGAGCAGGTTGTTGATTTAGAGACTAAGGTCAGAGATGCAGGCCGTGACCACACTGCATCAGAACTAGAGAAAGAAATCTTAATTGCAGAGAGGGACAAAACTATTGAGACTTTGGAACAAGAAAATCTAAGACTATTGAGTGAATTACAGCATGGGAAAAAAATGCTTGATGATGTTGAGACAAGCCATAATACTGAAATTAAAAAACTATCCCAGGTAATTTTCAAACTTCAGGAGAAGGAATCATATTTGAATGATGTAATACAGACTCTTCAAGCAGAAAGAAGTAGGGGCCTGGAAAAAGAACTTAAATATCAGGAAGCTAGAAGCTCCATTGTAGAGGAGTTGATCATGCCATCACAAACTGATGATTTGGAATGTATCAAGCACCAATATGAACAAGGAAAAATGCAAGCAGGAGAGGATGCTGATGACCAGGGATCTCCAAGTTTACATCATTTTGCAATTGTACCAGAACTAAGTCCTATAGAGCTGTGCAATTTACCAATGACAACGGCAGCTCCTCTTTCTAATGTAAGCTGTGTGTGGAGTTTGAGCCATTTGTAGGCTATCAGAGCTTGCATCTCTTTATTCTCTTGTACCACAACTAACAAAGGGCAGAATGCACTATTGCTATTCTATGGTATCAAGAACAGCATACTTTATTGCTTAATAGAACACTTTTTGCTTAATGGTGTTTTCCTAGCTGCTAGTTTCATATTTGCATTGTATCTTATCATCAGGAAGATATATTGTAATTATATTATTGCATGTATAATGATGGTGTGTCCTTTGTACATAGTCAGGTCATTGTCTAAAACTTTTACGGTTTTTTTGTAATTTACTTTGATAAGCTGTAAAATCCGACTTATTCATGAGGATACATTTTTGTGGTTTTGGGAGTAACAGTTGATTTCATGAGGACACAGTTTTGTGGCATCATGCTGTTTACTTTAATACCTGGTACTGAAATAAAAAATTCGTGTCAGATATAATTTTGTGAAAATTCTCTACCCAGAAAATTTAAAGGTAACAATAAAATCCTCCATGTATATTCTGATTTTGCAGTTATTTTCAATATATGATGAACTTGTTCTTATCAGTTAAATGCTAGATGGATATATACAACCTTAAAATGATCTGTTGACAGAACTCTACAGCACACTTCTTAATCAGTTCAGATCCTGACTTAGTTTTTATCACTAAAGGATGCATCATCAACCCCAATATACCATTATTGATTATAAGACACTAGTGCGACTACTAAAATCAATTTACGTGGGAATATTACTTCATAGGATGTTTGCAGTTTTATTAATGGTTTTCCATTTTATGTGAAATTAACTGCAGATTTTTGAGCATCAAATTCATTTTTGGCCTGAAAGCATGATATGTTTTGTTTTTTATGCTTTGATCCCAATATTTTACATGCTTAATCATTCCCATCTGATTCAGTGTGTGCATGACAGAATTTGCATGTTTTTGTGTTGAATTTAGGTACAGTGTAATTGCAGCATCTATGAAGAGATCACCATTCAATGTCCAATGCAACTCAGTAAATATAATAACCATTATTCAGCAAGATTTTTAAAAAAATATAATTATTTGAAACGTAAATAAAGAAAAATTAATATATTTTATAACTAAATCTAAAGCAAGATGAAATTTCACTGCTGACACTTACTGTCAGAGACTTGCAGTTTAATTAGACCAGGTTGTCAAGCAGAATCTGACGCGCCAAAGGTTTCTATGTGACCCACCAACCTTTCATAACTTGTGTGACTGGTAATGGAAAAGGTAAGCCAAGTTTATAAACAGCCCTGTGAATGGAAAAAAATTGCAGTTCCCTTGCATGAAAAAATTCATTAAAACCGTGTAAATGTTGATTGTATTGGTGATTTGGTTGTGATACTAAATATCATATGATGTAACTTAAAAAGCTATCAGTTAATGCTTGATTCATAAGTAGAGCTTGATTTGTGGTTCATAAGTAGACTCAGCTGAGTTGATATACTTTCAGATGTAGTACTGCAACTGTTTGGTTTATTTTAAATTATAGATCATTTGTTTATCCATCTTTACCAGAAAGATCACTGTACAATCTTTTATGATGTGAATTATGAGTTGCATTGAAAACTTGATCAGTGATACTGATATATTTGATCACAGCTGTCATTTGGAGTGTTTTATTTATGTTATACAGGTAAATAACCAGTCAGTTGTATTTGTATATCACAGTCTGTGCTCATTCATAATATACATGTGTTGTTTCATATTTAATAATGTTATGAAAATGCTTGTGGAGTGAGCACATACTACTCCTTATCATCATTAAATTTAGGTTTATGTTTCTTTATTTTAAATTATAATTTGACACATTGGAAATATCTTGTTACACAATGAAACGGGGTAAATTTTTGCTCAGGCATAACATATACCAGCACATAAGCCGAGTCCAACTGCAAAACGCATAGACTCAGATCTGCCATTGCATATTGTGATGGCAGATCTGGTCCTTGCAGTTTGTTAGGAATAATCAGTAGAATAAAGAACATAGACCCTGATCTGCTGGCACATTATGCAATGGCAGGTTAGGGTTTGTGCTTGCAGCTAGACCGAACTTGTGAGTATATATGGTATGCTTGTCAGTGGGAAAGGAACACAGAGATTTGTCTTATAAACTTTACATCATAACTAGATTTGAAGTTAACAGAGGTACCAAAGGCCTTTTCTTAAATTTAGCACATTTGAACCTTCGCAAAATATGAGACTCGTGGAACGCTTCCAGTTTTCATCCACTATTTCCATCCAAGCTATGCCTTTTGCACTATGTAGATCCTGCCAGTCACTTGTCAAAGCTTGAGAAAATATGTAGCCAGTTCACTTTATTCTGTACAGGAATGTTCATATAATTTGAAATAATTTTACAGCTAGTTCAAGTCTGTTTACATATAAAATGTATCCAGGTAAAGCCATCTTACAAAATTTCATTCTGGATGAGATTGGGAATGGCATGCTTATTTATTGTACGTACTTTTTGCATCTCCAGCATATATATCGAATGGCATATAGTGTTGTGTCAAACTGTCATGTCACATCATGCCCTTTTCATCATGTTTGTTGTTTTGTTTTTTTCACTGAAGAACTTTTGAAGGACTTAATGGATTCCAAGCAAATTTGGTATCGGACTTTATATTATATACCTTGGTCATCTTGGATTTTAACTATTAAGGTCCATGTTTGTCTTATAACTCTGCCCTAATTTCCACTTGCAACTTATAACTTTGCCCTTAATTCCACAAAAAGTTATTATGTGGGAATAATATTCTAATGAATTTAGCATTAGAATATTATTTCCACATAATAACTTTTTGAATGATTCCAGTTCAAAATTTTGTATAAGGCTTTACATTAACAAGACATAGATCAAGATTGTTTTTGGTTTTTTTTGTAGAATTTTTCAAGAAATATTAATGTAGTTTTAACCCCATGATTAACTTAAAATTTGCCCATCAGTTGCATGATTCTGGTGGTGGCATCTGTGTCATATTTACGTGTTTATAATTTTCTTCTCCATTAAGATTGAAATATGTGCGGTTATGGATCTAATTTTTCTTATTATGTGTACCTTTAAATGTACTGCAGAAAATAATCTTTTGAAGGTATGCACAATAAGTAAACATTATCATATGTTTGCGAGATATTAGCTCCTTGACAGTTAGTACATGGCAAGAATTGTTCTTTGGCCAGTATGAATGGATGACTGTGATTAGTCTCTGAATTTAAGATATATAAATGTACCTGGTCAGATTTGTTTTTACATTAGACCTTGAATTCATAAGAATCCCAAACCTCAATGTCTCTGTAGAAAGGACAACTATCTGTATCATACTTGACGTTACTGCTCCATGGATCATAATTTATGTCAACTTTTTATTTTTGTAACTTTTGTTATACCTTTGACTAGTAAGCCATAAGTATCACTTTGGAGGTAGCAATGGTGTCAGTAATGTAAAGGTTCTGTGCTAAGGTTTTTAAAAAGTCAGATATCTAGATTATTTGGTCTGTTCTAGAAAAACTTACATATAATATTACCATGTGCTTAAAGTTTGTGCTCCAGGACATACTGTCATAATTAGATGCCTAATGTTTGTGCTGATAAACTAGGATGGCCTGTCATAATGAGCTGCCTAAGCAGGGATCATCTAGGTTGTCATATTAGTTGAGCTGATAGACTAGGATGTTCTGTCATAATGAGCTGCCTAAGCAGGGATCATCTAGGTTGTCATATTAGTTGAGCTGATAGACTAGGATGTTCTGTCATAATGAGCTGCCTAAGCAGGGATCATCTAGGTTGTCATATTAGTTGAGCTGATAGACTAGGATGTTCTGTCATAATGAGCTGCCTAAGCAGGGATCATTTAGGTTGTCATATTAGTTGAGCTGATAGACTAGGATGTTCTGTCATAATGAGCTGCCTAAGCAGGGATCATTTAGGTTGTATATTAGTTTGTGCTGATAGACTAGGAAGTTCTGTCTTAATGAGCTGCATAAGCAGGGATCATCTAGGTTGTCATATTAGTTTGTGCTCTGATATAATTGGATTTCCTAACATAATTGACTGCCTGAAGTTTATTTTCTAATATGCCAGGATATCACTGTAAACTTGGATGCCTAAAGTTTGTGCTGTCATATGCTAGGGTATTCAATCATAATTAGCTACTTAACATTTGTGCTCTAATATACCAGGATATTCTGTCATTATTGGCTACATATGCAGATGTCTAGGTCATCATAAAAGTTTGTGCTCAGATATACTGGGATGTCTTGTCATAATTGGCTGCCTGACATTTCTTCTCTAATATGCCAGGATATCCTTTCAAATGTGGATGCCAAAAGTTTGTTCTCTGATATTCTTGGATATTATGATAATTAGCTTGTTTTTGCTCTGATATTACAATATATCCTGTCATAATTAACTGCATATGCAGATACCTAGGTCATCATAACACTTTCTGTTCTGATATGCCAGGTGTATTATGTTCTGAATATGCCAGGATATCATGTCGCAATTAGATACCTAAAGTTTGTGCTCGGATATGCCAGCATATCCAATCATAATAGGCTACCTAAAGTTTGTGCTCGGATATGCCAGCATATCCAATCATAATAGGCTACCTAAAGTTTGTGCTCAGATATGCCAGGATATCCTGTCATGATGAGTTGCATAAGCAGAAACTTACGTCGTCACAGCTGTTTGTGCTCTGATACGTTGGGATGTCCTGTCATAATTAGCTTCATGTTCATAAGCCGAGATCTTTGTCATCATAACAGTGTTTACAGACAATACATGGCTTGGTAGAACATTTGCATTCCTCACATTGTTACTCACTAGTCCCTCATTATAAGGCATCTAAATATAGCATAGTATCTGATATACAGATATGGTTATTGATCCCAGTATAGTGGTTCAGTTATATTTGTCATATAGTGTATTCCAATATAAGGCAGCCTTAATGGTGATATAGTGAGTGACCATGTACATAACTTGAATCATCTGTTTTATTTTCAGTTCTGGTATAACATTTACTTTTTGATAATTACTCTAATAGCTTATCTGGTGCTTCCTATAATTGTAATATCTAATGCAAGCTCAAATGGTTCAGATGGTGTGCATGTTGAGTGAATTTATTAGTTATATAATCTAGCATATTGAGGAGGGCTTATGTGGAATGTGCTGGAGAGCATGGACACTTAGTAGAATTAAAAAATATAATAATTTACTTACATAAACATGAACTGATTATGTACATGTAAAAATTACTGGTTCCCTCTCTTTTCATGTTTTATATTATATTGAATTTAATGACTTTTCATTTCTCTTTGGCTTTGCCTTATAAATTCCTGTAATACAGGCATCAGGATTAAGGACTTGTCACAGGTTGCTCAAGTTGTGTCTCAACGTAAATAGAATGGCTGCAACATAATCAGTAAATTGAGAAAAGTCAGGAAGAATGTGACTCATCGCAAAGCTTGCCTGGTGATACTCACTAAAATTAAAAAATGTATTTTTTAAAGAATAACGTGTTACTTTGTTAGTTATACCCAAGGATGCTGGTATTTTCATATTTACTCATTCCTACTTGATAAGGATACAGTTGGAATCGCAGTTGTTTGTTTCATTTAAGACTAGTCCATGGTTGTTGAAATTATTGAAATTACATTTGTTAACTGCATATACCAAAAATGATATATTTTTTTATTTATATAATTCAGGAATCCCACATTGCTACAGAAATTGTGGAAGGAGGTGTAAAAGAGCCTCATAGGATGCTTGAGCAACAACTGCAAGAAAAGCAGGCTCAGATTGAGACTCTTCAAATGGAGATTGAAAAAGCAGAGGCCACCATTGCCATGGTAACAAATAAGGTTCAGGAGAAGAATGACAAGGTGGCTTCATTGCTAGAGAACATGCAAGAAATGGAGGAGCGGTTGGCCCAGCTGTCCAGTGTGGAGGAGGAGATGACAGTGCTAAAGAATGAACTGCAAGAGAAGGAGTCCTCAGTTATGTCCATGAAAAAGAGCCTTGAAGACAGTGACAGCAAGTTCAGAAAGATTCTGGCAACTGCCAAAAAACTGAAACAACAATCAAGTGAACACAAGGAGCTTGCAGACAAGGAGAAAGAGAGAAGAGAGACAGTAGAAAGAGAGCTTAGTGAGAAAATTGCAGAATTGGAGAAATTTAATTCTCAGTTTGCTGAGGGTATTCCTGACAATTTAGGCACAAGGGCTGAACTAGATGCTGAACTACACACCTCTACAGAGTATTCAAAACAGTTACAAGAACAGATTCAAGCATTGACAGAGAATATCCATTCTGCTGACAGAGAGAAAAGAAAACTTGAAGATAATTTTGATGGACTCAGGTCTGATTATGAAAATTTGAAAGAAAAACTGGAAGTCAAGTCAGCATCCTTGGCTGAAGCAGAAGCTGAACTGGAAAAACTCAGAGAGAAACTAAAATGCCAGTCAAAAGAACATGAGGAGCTTGCTGACAAGGAGAGGGAAGAAAGACGGGCTTTAGAAAGAGAGCTAAATGAGAAAGTGGTAGAAATTGAGAAATTGAAGTCTCATTCACCCCAGGGCATGCCTGACAATGTAGACTCAAAGGAAGGACCAGGTGCAGATGTTCAAAACCAACTTCAGATATACCTGGAATATTCACAGCAATTACAGGAGCAGGTCCAGGCTTTGACAGAGAAGAATCATCGTATTGCTAAGGAAAAGAAACAAGCTGAAGATAACCTTAATGAACTCAAATCAATAAATGAAGACTTGAGAGCTAAACTGGAGGTAAAATCATCATCTTTGGCCAATGTTAAAGCTGACATAGAGGAACTCAGAGACAGTCTTAAATCTCAAATGATCATGCTGGAAGAAAAAGAAAAGATGAATCAGTTGTTGCAAGAAGAGCTGACAAGAATAACTGATTCTTTACATTCAAGTCAGAGAAAACAAGAGATGAAACAAGAATCTGATGAGAGAAAGATCCCAATCCAACATACTCCTCAGGAAGTTGATGATCTCAAAAAAAAATTAAAGGCCATGGAAGAATTGAGAGAAGAGAAGGACTTGAGAGTAGCAGATTTAACCCAGCAGGTTGAAAGTCATGAAAGTACAATACAGATTTTGCAGGGTGAGCTCAGAAGTAATATTGAAAAAATTGAAGAACTGAGAGAAACTATCCAAAAATTGAAGTTGTCACAAGAAAGTCTAGAACACTCACAGAAGAATTTCTTGTCTGAAAAGGATGGAAAAATTACTGAATTGACAAGACTTGTGGATGAGAAAGATAGTAGAATAGAAGACCTTTGTAGTCAACTTGAAGGACATGAGAGAAATATTCAGATCCTTCATTCAGAGTTGAAGACTGAACAAAATAGAAAGGAGTCAAGAGAACATTCTGAAGAAGAGCAACAAACAAAGATTCTAGAGCTTCAGAATCAACTTCTTGGATTACATGAAACCATTAAACATTATAAAAATGAACTTGAATCAAAATCTAGGGAAGTTGAGAACCTAATAACAACAGTTGAAAATTTGAAACAAGAGAGAGAGTCTGCTGTTGCAAATGAGTTGTCATCAGTATCTGCCAAGGAGGAGGAAATTACCCAGTTATCACAGACTATAGGTTTGATAAAGGCAGCACTTCAGGACAAAGATGAGGAGCTGAATGATTTGAAACACCAGGTTGCCGGAAATGAGAGCAACATGCATTTATTACATTCAGAACTTGCCAATAAGATGCAAGAAATTGCTAGACTGGAACAGACTATGGTTGACTCGGACAAAAAATGGAGAGAAAACTACTTGAACTTAGAGCAGTCATTGAGTGAGAAGGAAGAGGAACTTGCACAAACAAGAGATAAAATTGCATCACTGCAGCAAAATGTGGAATCCAAGGATCAGAGAATACATGAGCTGTCACAACAGATTGAAGTTCATGAGCATGCTATTGACAGTCTTCAAGATGAAATTCATCAGAAGGAAATTCATTTGAAGGAACATGCTGAATCTTTGAAGAACTCTGAGAGAGAGAAATTTGAAATTGATGAAGAGAGACAGTCTTTTAAAAAGGAATTGGGAGAGTTACAGATTCATATATCACAGTCTGAAGACTTTGCATCTTCTAATGAATCACTTCTGCAGAGTCTACAAGCTGATAATTCTGAGCTACGAGAATTTCTTTCTGAGAAAGAAAATGAACTCAAAGTTGCTTGTGAAGATTTGAATGAAATTAAAACTAGACTTTCTGAAAAAGAATACGAGTTAGAAAACATGCTGATGGAGCTTGATGTACAGAAGTCTCATATAGTTTCACTTGAGTCTGAAATTGACTTTTCTTCAAAGGAGGTGGAGACGCTTAAATTACGAATTTCAAATTTAGAGCATGAAAATCAGCTATTGAAAAATGAAGTTACAGAATTAATGGCTGCCAAAGATGAATTACTGAATTCAGATGAGCAGATAATTGCTGAACATGAGTCCCTTAAATCAGAATTTATGTCATTACAAACAGAAAAAGAAAACACAGAAAAATCCATGCAAAATTTGATTTATGAGAGGGAAAGGACAAAAGAAGAATTTGAGAATTATGTATCTCAAGCTCAGGAAACTGAAAGGAAAATGAAAATTGAATCCTCAGAAAAGGACAGTTTGATGGAGACATTGGGTGATAAACTTCAGCATATGACATCTGAGAAAACTAGGCTCCAAGCATTGGCTGAGGAGTTGAAAGAAGATAAGCTTTTCTATGAAAACAAAGCCAGGGATCTACAAGGTGAATTGCAGGAATTGAAGGTTCAGTACGAAAAACTTTCAGCCAAGTTTGAGACAGTTTCAGCTGATAATCAGTCATTGAACAAGAGCTTAAACATGGAGACAGCAAGACAAGTATCAGAGACTCCTTCTGTCTCAGAGGAGATTGAAGAAATTGTGCATAAAGAGAAGAAGAGTGATTTAGGATGGGAAGGTGGTTGGGGTGATGCTTGGAATGAAGAGGTTCAGCTGGAAACGGTCACTCCATTAGGACAAATGACTTTCCTGACCTCTGAATCTCAGCAAGATTCTATGTCCATTAGAGATCTTTCTTGTGTCACTGAAACTCAGGATGCAAAAGAAATAGAGAAGAGACTGGGTGAGACCCAGCAAGATAATGACAGATTACAAAAGGAGGTAGACGATCTTAGGGAACAGTACAAGTCAGTGACCAAGGAGTGTGAGAATGTTAAGGTCAGACTACAGGTATCGGAGACCAAATGTGAGAAAATGTTACTTAAACTTAAGGTACTGAAAGAAAAGAATGATCGACTTCAAGAAGAGATGAAACAGGTAAGAGATCAGCTAGCAGATTCAAAGGAAAAAGATGATTCTGTTTCATTAACAAAACAGCTTAATGTCACACGACTTGAGAAGAATGAAATGGCCAAACGGCTTGATGAGAAGCAGCATGAAATTGAGTCACTGATGAAAACTCTTAATAGTAAGCAACTCAGCATTGATTCATTAATGAAACAGATCTATGATGAGCAGTGTGCAAAGGATTCATTAACTAGTCAACTTGAGAATAAACAACTGGAAGTTGAGTCTGTAATGAAACATCTGAATGATGAACAGTTGGAAAAGGATTCATTAGTTAAACAAGAATATAATAGGCAAGGTGAAGTAGATTCACTGTTGAAACAACTTAATGATAAACAATTTGAAATAGATTCATCTATGAAACAGCTTCATGACAAACAAGTTGAAGTGGATTCATTGGGAAAACAAGTGACTGACTTAAGTCGGAAGTATGAGGAAGAGATTTGCAAAAAGAAAGAAGCAACAGATTTGATTAACTCAATGAAACAAAATATTGACAAATTAAATGAAGACATAAGAAAACTCAAGGACCAGAATGCAGAAGTACAAAATGAGAGAGATATTATTTCAAGTCAGTTAGAAGCTGAAATTGCTAAGGTGCACAACCTCTCTGCCCTTGCATCGCATAGCTCAGAAAATCAGAAAGTAGCATTGGAACTGAAGAAAGAGATAGATAATCTTAGAGGCTCCTTAGCAACAGCCAATGCAAGATTAGAAGAGCTTGAAAACCTTCAAGCCAGGGAGGCAAGCCAGCTTGCTGACA
Source organism: Megalonaias nervosa (assembly GCA_016617855.1). NCBI lineage: Eukaryota > Metazoa > Mollusca > Bivalvia > Unionida > Unionidae > Megalonaias > Megalonaias nervosa. The sequence continues at coordinate 81,129 of JAECUM010010630.1, forward strand.
TGAAAGAACAATATCATATGCTTGAGGAGGACAATAAGGGATTCCAAGATCTTGTTGAGAAGATGTCTGCCACAAACAACCAGCTCAAGACTGAGAACATCAAACAAAAAATGCTTATCGAAAAGTTGCAGGCTGAAAGCTCATTGAAATCTGAGCAGAGGCAAGATTCTTCCAATGAATTTAAGGCACTACAAGACACTGTAAAAGAACTTGAATCAGAGAAAAGTTTCCTTACAGAAGAGATTGAAGGTTTGCAGCAAGATCTTCTTGAAGAAAAGAGAGCCAGTAGCAAACTATCGGATGAGCTGAAAGATGTAGTATCCAAATTAATAGTATCAGAAAAATCTGAAGAAAAACTGGATCAAATCAGGCAGGAGAATAAGAGCTTTAAAGAGGAAGTTGAGGACCTTAAATGGAGACTTGAGGAGTTGAAGGAATTTGAAGTTCAGAATGAGAAGTTGCTGATGGAAGTTCTTAAATTGGGGAAGGAGAAAGAGGAGCTGACTAATGAAGTTAAAGAGCTTCAGCAGAAGCTTAAAGAGATGAGTGAGCTGGCTGCACAGTATCAGTCTTTACAAGCTCAGTTCCATGATAGAGATGTAGCTGCACAGAGTCTTCATACTGAACATATTGAGCAACAAGAAGAACTCAGACTTTTGAGATGTAAAACTGCAGACTTTGAGGAAGTATCAAGCAATCTTGAGAAAGCATTAGCAGAGAATGAAAGTTTTGAAACTGTACTTCGCAAACAACAAGAAGAGCTTAAAGTTTTGAGATCCAAAGCTGGGGACTTTGACAAATTATCCAATAAATTGGAGGAAGCATTAACAGAAAATAAGTCACTGAAGAAAAAAGTAGCCGAGTTGAATATGAGAATTGAAGGTCTTACATCATTAGAGAAGGAGTATGGATCTGTCAGTGAAGAGTACAATAAGGTTATCATGGACAACAGCAACATGGCCAAGCAGATAGAAGAACTGTACCACTGTTTGAGACAGAAAAATGATGAGGATAGAGAAGCTGCTATGAGTAAAGCTGAGAAGGATCATCTGGACAGGGAGAAGGAAACCTTGTACAAAAGGATAGAAGAACTGGAGACACAATGCAAAGAAGTCACAGACTACAATGTTGAGCTTACAAATAAGTTGACACAGTTAAAGGGTGACTTAGATCAGACAAAATTTGAGAAGGACACCCTAAAAGCCAAAATGGGTGTGTTGGGATCAGGGGAAGGCAAGATGAACAAATTTCAGCTGGTGTATGAAGATCTTCAGAAACAGTTTACAGCTGCTGTGAACCAGAAGAACCAGATACAAAAGGACTTGAATCATGCAGAAGGCAGTGTAAAGCACCTGGAAGCTAGATGTCAACAACTTGCATTGCAGGTAAGCTGGACTTTCTCCCCTGTCCCTCCATGCTCTACTTTTATTTGCCCAACATATTAAATGCTTTTAAATAAACTTCCTATAATGATTGCAATTTCTTTTCATCCCAGTATCAGTGAGTTAGATCAAACTCCTCCACACTTGGGTGGGGGGGGGGGGAAGTGAAATTTAAGTATATTTTGGTAAAATGTTTACATTTGGCTGCTTCAGGATTGAGAATGGTTGCAGTTTGAACTACAAGATTCTATTATAAAAACTAGCTTTAATAGTGCAATATTAATCATTTTGTTGCAGTCAGTTCAAGTATCATTCACACAAGAGTTGAAGGGTGATCCATACATGCCAACCATTACACTTTTGGCATCATCATTATGCTTTTTTACACCAAATTACATTATACACAACTGTATATGAATTATATTTTTTGGTACATTAGGTAAAAATAAAGCAATAAAAAGTTGTTTTTGTCATTTTTATTATCATCATTTTAATTCCACTCATATGAATTTGAGAATAGTCTTAAAAATGTGACTGCTGTGTTACAATAGCATAAGGGTACTTTCCTTATTTGCTATTTATAACAACTGTATATGACCCATTTCCAAGAATGCGGACGTTTTTTTTCAAGTGGAACAGTCTGTACTTTTAACCAAAATGGTGCCAGATTTTAAGTGAAATGCTTTACAGTGTGAGTTTTGGATGTTACATGACTGAAAATGTTAGAGCAGATGCATCTTTTAAAACCTTAGAACATGTAAGCTCAGTAAAAACACAACACCACTTTGCAAACCTTAAAAAAAGAATATAACAGTAATGTAATTACAACACTCAGATTGAGCACACCATGCTCATTGCAGAATTCACAGCTTAGTTTCACGATCATTCAGCGAAAGTTACACTAGGCTAGTTAAAGTTAGTGCTGAATATAAATAATTTGTCAGTATATTTTGAACCGCTCCGGTGGCCTAGTGGTTAGAGCGTCCGCCTCGGATGCGGGAGGTCGTGGGTTCGATCCCCGGTTGAGTCATACCAAAGACTTACAAAAATGGTACTAACAGCTGCCTCGCTTGGCGCTCAGCATTAAGAGGTTAGTGTTAGGACTGGTCGGCCTGGTGTCAGGATAATGTGACTGGGTGGGACATCATGCTAGATGTCTGCGGCATGATGCCTCAGTGCTAGACATCACTATAACTGTCACACTGCAGACATCGTAGCGATGTGACTGAAAAATTGTTAAAGCTACGTTAAAAATCATAATCACATCACATCACATCACATCAGTATATTTTGTGTTTGTGTTCTGGTTCTAGTCCACATGAATTTTGCCCTTTGTGACAAGAATTTTGACCAGCTGCAGAGCCAGGTTAGTAGCAGAAATGTATCTTTTTCATTCAGGGTACTGTAATTACACTTTTTATGCCCATATTATGCTTTTTTGCCACTTATATTGGCAGTAATTACACTTATACCTTTTGGTGTGGGGGGCAGTTGGCATGTATGGTGATCAATTCACTACAAAAAAAGTATGCAAATCTGAAGTGGCTATTAAAGTGCTATGGCATATCGATCTTACAGAGCTCATGCAAATAAAATTAAAGTACCTCTGGCAGCTTCAATCACAACCACATGAACTTTAATATTTGCAGAATTGCTTCTATAAATTTCTTCTTCAAATATGTTACCCAATCATAATACCTTATTAGTGTGACCACTGCCTTGTACATCGAGCCTTCCCAAGTTAAACTATGTCTATAAAAATGCTAAAGATGATGAGGATGATGTAAGATGAAGATGCTTTTTTTGTTTCACATCTGTTCCTCCTCAGATTCCTTGCCAGTAGGGACAAGTCCATTACACTATCATCTCAGAGTTTCACCCACATTGGGTATATAGTTCAAAATGCATGTCTCTTTCTCTCAAGGACATACCTTTAAATAATCATGACACCATCTTTGATCCTCTCCAGAGTTTCATCTCTGCCCAAGCATTCCTTCATCTATTGGGTCTCCTAAATGCAACAAGTGATCTCCTCATCCTGGGTCAACGAATTATGAGACCACTGCAAATATTTATGTTGCCCTAGTGCTGACCAAAGTTTGGCCTATGGGAACAAGCAATACTATTTTTGATTATTATGGAGCTACCTCTTAGTTAAAGGGTGAACCCAGTTTGATTTATGGTGGGTATTCCCTTCCAGGTCCATCAACTGGGAATTGTGTTTTGTATCGATGTCAGCATGGCATGCTTGCATGCCTACCTCTTGCCATTGTTTCCAGAAATGCTTTATGGAAAGAGCATACTAATTCTACCCAACAACTCCACTGTGGTGGATTATCACTGTGGTGGATTATCACTGGTGGATTATCTCAGAAGATAGTAGGGGGTAACAAATCCCCAGACCTCTGCCTTCTGGTTTGGGATCTTCTAAGGTGATGTCATCAACAACAAATCCACATTAAATCTGTTACAGTCCAGGCAGACTAAATATATTAGTGGAATCATCCTGAAGGTATCAACAACTGGTAATACCAACTGAATGCCTTGGTCATTTTATCCATCAGTATTCAGTCAAATCCGATTAAATCGACCACTGGTAGATCTATTGGCAACAAGGTGATAGCAAAACCCTCAGCCTTTGTCTCTCCTGTCCTAGATCCAAAGACTTTGGCAGTCAGTGATTTTTCGATAGATTGGAATGGTTTGGATGCCTACACTTATGCATTAACATCTCTGATGTCAAAGATTTTGCAAAATCCATGGGAATCGGAGTGCAGTACAATTCTGATTGCCTCCTTCATGAGGAAAAAATCATGGATAAACAACATTATTAAATTTGACTGGAAATTCCAAGGAACATCATTACCTTTCATCACCTGCAGAAGTGACTTCAAATGCACGAGTTTCATTCAAACCCAGATCTGTCAAACCTGTACATCAGGATCATATCAAACAAACCCTCAGGAGCAAACAGTTCCCAGAACAAATTTTGGGCACATTCACTCAGACCAGAAGTGTCACCACATTGAAAGCGTAATATAGGAAATGGAGATTTTTCTCGCAGTAGTGCAAGTGACATCACATTCCTTCACTTAAGGCATCAGTACTTCAAATAGCTGTTTCCTTTGACTTTTTGCAGTGAAGAAGGTAGTACCCATCATGATAAAAGGGTACTGTTCCATAATCTCAGATGTGCTTTGTCACCATGGAAGGGATGATATAGGACAAAGCAAAGACCTCTCCAACCTTCTGGCAAACTTTGATCTGTCATAACAGAAGACTTTGGCGATGTGCCAGAAATGGCATCTACCATGGGTTTTGACATGGTTGAATAGGGTACTATTTGAGCTGCTCTAGAGCATTATTGGTTCATCTTGTATAAGACCTGCAACAAGTCCTAGGTACAGTAAGCAGGACCATTGAAATACATGCCTGGTTGGTTGACCCAAATTACCTACATTTCTGTCAGGATGGTTTGATTTCACTCATGATAGCCCCAACTTTCATTGCTAAGAAATACGCATTGGCAGTCAGTCTTTGTGGTGTAACCTTTTTCCATGCTGGACCTTTTTGTATCAGAGCTATGTTGAGGGCTTTGAAGTGGTAATTAAAACAAACTAAGCTAGTGCAAAGAAGGAGAGCTTGTCTGTTGTTACCTTTGAAAGAGGAAAAGTTTATATCTCAGATTCATTTGTCCTGGGTAAGATGGGTTATTCACTCTTCAGACAGAAAATTAACCCACTATTAAATGAAGTTGTTACACATTTTGACTTGTGAGGTCTTGGCAGTGACCTAACCTGTGAGGTTATAGCAGTTGTCATCAGCAATGCATTTCCCCAGCCAATATTATGCAAACCATGGGATGGAGGTCAGAGACAACTATCTATAGGTTGGCTTGGTTTGACCTTGTGGGACCTTTGGCAGCAGCACAACAGGCTACCTCCCCAGATTGTTTGGCAGTTTGTTAGTTACATGGATCTGCAAATTCAGCTGGACCAGCAGAACCAGAGATGGACCCTCTCCAGGGGAAGGGGATGTAACTTCCTCCACCCCTGACTTATTCATCTAAGAAGAAACCAGTTGTTAGAGTGACGAAATGTTTCTTTGATAATACTTACCCTATCTTAGTATGGATACACGCTCCCAACCTCCCCACAGTTAAATTCTACCAGTGGAGCATGTGTTCTGCTCCAGTAGTAACTGAAATATTGATGGGATTTGTTGGTGCCAATCCCCCCCATCCAAGGGGAGATAACTCTTGCCTGACTGCCACCTATTTATGGCCCAAGGTGGCTGAATGGTCTAAGGTGCTTGTCTTTACAGATCACTCATATCTCACTTTTCTCCACTTGTGTTTGAATCTCGGCTCAACCAGCATGGGTATGTGAGAAAGCTTGCCAAATGCTTCCTTTGTGTTGATTATTCCTTGGGTCTTCCCACGTTCTTCCTCCACCAAATATACTGATTGCAATGTGTCTTGTGTATTGTGATCATGCAGTGTATCTTGCCTTATCATGTGCTGAAAAATGGCATTAAACCCTACAAAAACACATTGCATCAATAGTTTTCAGATAATTTTTAACTTCTATTACAACTAAAATTTAATTTGGGGGTTCTGGATTTGCTATGTAATGGTTGTACTCGCAAGCTGTTTGACTGAGTATTGTCAAAGAGACGTATTCTACTCCCAAAAACTGGTTTCATGCTATACCGATTGAACTAGATGCTGCCAAACAATTCATATCAATGTAAATAGTGACTGATTTATCTCTTCATGGTTATACTGATATGTACTAAACAAATATTGGCTGTTGAGCATTACCCAAGAAAATGAATACTCACGGTGACCTTTTTAAGTGCATAGAGAAAATATTCTTTGATAAATATTGCATGGACCTCATTTTCATGAATCATTTATATTGACCTTAGTTCCTTACAATGATCCACCAATCTTTTTGTATATATTCACTTATAACTTGAAAACAAAATTGAAAACAATGTAGACCCAGATCTGCTGGTAGGTCAGGTTCTGTGTTGTTTGTTCAGCTGATAACTCCTTGCAAATTGCATAGACCCGTATCTGTTGATGCATTATATGGTACTTCTTACAACCTATATTAAGAATAGCTTTTCAGACTCTCCTGTCATCACAGGAAATTCAAGACATCACAAAAATCTACATTACCAGTAGTGCCAGTATTACCCCTTCCTAGGACTGATAAAAGTTTACGTTCCTTTTCAGTCTCAGCATAGAAGTTGTGTGTGTAACGAGGTGTTTGGTGGGCATTTCTGGGTCCATGTTGAGGTCCACAACTAGGATGTTATTTTCGAATGTTGAACGTAGCAGCTGAACTGCTCATTGAAGGAGGTAGCTTGCATGCAACATCTAGTTGAAACACAATAAAAAATATAAGTAAGCTTTGTGTTGAAAGGATTAATTATCCTCAGCCCACAGTGAGGAAGCTTGGTTGGTAGAGCAGTTTTCTTATAATCCCTGGGTCACAAATTTGATACCAACCAAAGCCAGGTAGGGTTGACTTCCTCGGGATGTCATCGGAAAAGGCACTTAACACCCATTTCCATGGTATGTCATAGCCAATAATGTATTGAAATTGCCATTTAAAAAAAATGTACAGGCATCCCACAATGAACTCAACTTGTTAGGTTGCATCAGTAAAGAATATAATGTATTTTATGTTTAATCAGGTCAGTCATCTGGCAGAAGACAGGAGTTACCTGAACATCCAGCTAGGTACACTGTCCCGAGGATTGAGGGAAAAAGAGCAGGAGTATACCCATCTACAAAAACAGTACAGACTCCTACATCATACTGTTATTGCCCAGCAAACAATGGTATGCATCTAGTATCTAGACCCATATGTTTTAAACTTTTGATCACAGAATATGAACTTAAACTTAAAACCCCATATGTTTTAAACTTCTGATCACAGAATATGAACTTAATCTTAAAACCCCATGTTTTAAACTTTTGATCACAGAATATGAACTTAAACTTGAAACCCCATATGTTTTAAACTTTTGATCACAGAATATGAACTTAAACTTAAAACCCCATATGTTTTAAACTTTTGATCACAGAATATGAACTTAAACTTAAAACCCCATATGTTTTAAACTTTTGATCACAGAATATGAACTTAATCTTAAAACCCCATGTTTTAAACTTTTGATCACAGAATATGAACTTAAACTTGAAACCCCATGTTTTAAACTTTTGATCACAGAATATGAACTTAAACTTAAAACCCCATATGTTTTAAACTTTTGATCACAGAATATGAACTTAAACTTAAAACCCCATATGTTTTAAACTTTTGATCACAGAATATGAACTTAATCTTAAAACTGTATTAAACTTGGACATAATCTTCGAAATTAAAATTCAGCTGATACCAAGAATAACCAAAGTGGAAAAGAAAGACTCAGAAGAGTCTTACGATTTTAACATTATTCTGAGTAAAGCTACAGAATAATGCATCTTTAGTCTTTGAACAAGAGTTCATTATTTTGCTCATAAAAATAATGTTTAAAATACATGCATTTTTATATGCTAGTATAGGAAAAAAATTAGAGACAGTGAACAGTGTATAAACTTTTTGTTTCACCTTGATTAAATGTGCTGGTAGTTTCTTCAGTTGAAATCCTCATTATTAGCAAATGGTATATAGATAATAGACATCTCTGGTCCTTAATTCTTAACCATCCATAGTTGCTTGATGATCTATTTTACTGTTCCATTGTTAGAATTTTGTATTTGTACAAGTTATCTACTCCCATATTGATGTACTGTCTATTGTATTCTCTTATAGACTGTCGGTTGTATAGTGACACTGTCTGTTGTGTACTGTACTTTCTGTAAGGTCCAAGAATGTAATTGGAATAAGCTGATGATGTACATTTTTGATAGCTCCCCATCTCTGACAAAAATTCATCCCATGTTTGATGTTAAGGTTCAGCAGGTCAGCTTACTGTAAAATGACAATTTAAAAATAGAAGAGAGTTTGAAAAATATTTGTATTTTAGACTAATGATGCAACACTGCATTGTGAATATTACTAATTACAGTACTTCTTCACTATAATATGCTTCATTAAACACAGCTCGGTTTTATTAATCATGTATGGTCATGGATCACAATTCATTATGTTTCAAAATGATATATAATGTATTTTCTTATTAGGTGGTCTCCTCTACAAGACATAATACTCATTGACTCCCTTTGACAGCATTATGGTGACGGAGTACTCCAGTATTTGAAAAACTTAATTTCTCAATTAAAATTTGTTAGCATGAAGATGTTACATGAATCCTATATTTACCATGCCAGTACATGTGCACCGAGACAACCTGTACATATGATAGGCTTGTAGCAACCCAGCCAATACATGTGCACCCAGATCACCTGTATATGAGGCTGTAGGCTGGTGGCTACCCTGTTGCATATGCATCTAGACCATCCATGCATGTAGCTGAAGCACTTGAAAGGCTGCATGTTTTCTCCATTGTTTAAGCACTATTTTTGAAGCAAAGAAACAGAAAAGGTGTTGTTTTGTGAGTGAATATTGACTAAATGGGCTTTCACTGACTTAAGTCAGAAATGGATTAACAGTGAACATTGATTGAAGTATGGAATAACACAGATGATCTGTCCTATTTTTTAATAATTATTTGAAAATTTGAATCTTTCAAATGCCTATTAAGATTAGATGTCAAGAATCCTGAGAAACTCAGTATAAAGTTTCTGTAGGATGTCTTTTTTCATATGTGTGATCATGTGACAGGTTTGAATCCAAAATTACAGTGAGGTGACATATTTTGTGTACAAAAATGCTATTATAATTAACTTGCATTCATTGTTCTCCCTATTGGATCCAGACGTACAAATGGAGCTTTCAGACTTTCATGTTACATGGCCATGTCAGATATAATGCAGTCATCAGTAATGAATCCCATTTGCTATGTTATAGCAAGGGACAGCTATACATAGTTCTTTGAATTACTTTTCTTTTCTTTAGTTAATGGAGTCGGAAAAGAAAGTAGTTTCAAAGGCTTTCCAAAAATCAGCTGTGCCCACACTGGAGGGAACAGCAGAAACCATGTCAAGGTCATCCTCAAGATCATCCACATTCACCACAGATACTTCATCAATTCAGGAGGTCAAAGAGGAAGTTATGACAAGGTAATCAGCTGTAGAGATAGCTCTTCAATACAGAACAATCTAGAACAAGCTGTTGATCTGCCCAAGCGACAGATACATTGAAATTGAATTTCATAGAGTCATGTGTTCTGTAGACATTCATGAGCAGTCAGGAAATATGAATCTTTGGGTTGGATAGCAGTGATGGAAATTAGAAATATTTTTTGTCAAATTATTTGCAACTCAGTATATGTAACAGTTTAGTATGTATGCTTACTCCATGGACCGAGTTATAATAAAGAGTACTCTGTGTGTGTATGTGCTGTCCCTGGATCATACATGATGATGCATGATAATAAAGAATAAATTATATATTGGTAAAGAATATTATCAATAGGTTAGAGAATTTTCAGTTCATTTCCTACTGAGACTTTAAGCCAGGTACATGGCTTGTTGCAGTAATCACCTTGTTGAAACATGTGTGAATAGGGGGTCTCAGGTGGCTGAGTTACCTGAAGTGCTCACCTTTACTGATCACTGCCAGCACACAAGAAGATGTTACATGTGGGTTAGAGTCTCAGACTGTGCCAATGTGGGTATGTAAAAAAAGGTGACAGTAGCTTCCTGTTGGTTGGTGGTTCTTACCTGGGTTTGCCTCGATTCTTCCTCCACCAGTTATACTGGACACCATGTATAGCCTATCTTGTGTTGGGAAATGGTGCTAAACCAAAAAACAACAACAAAATGCATGTGTTTGAATGCTTTTCTGTGGCATGGATAAGGAAGTGATCAAGCATTAACTTGAAATTTTTTAGGCTTGGGTTTAATTGTTTACTACATTTTGTGATACAGTTTATGGCCACACTGCCAGTAGCATTCAGGTTATACTTTGACTTCTAGTTATTGCTGTTTACATCAGAAAGAACATTGTCATTAATCCAGTTAATCTTCTAGCTTTTTTTGCTGTGTGCAGTATCTGTCAGTTAGTTATGGAGTAAAAGAAATTTCATTGGACTATTGACCATATCTGTCAGTTTGTATGGGTTACCCGTAATTTATACGTTTTTTTTGTCAGTGTACAGCTGTACAACCGTTTTGTACAGTTTTTTTTCTTATAAAAATTAATGTCTTTTTTTTATAGATCTTTAGTTTTTTTTTAATCCTGGAGTCTCGATGGAATTATCTTTAAAATCAAGTGCAATCCAGAATCTTTTTGGCTATGTGCAAGCAATGTGGGGATAACTCTAATATGCTTTGGAAAGCGATGGAAGCCAGGAATGCTGAAATCGGGTTAAGTTGAAGTATTCTTCTTTAACGAAACGAATAAAGATATATTACTATTGAGGAAAGTGTTTGGATAGCATCGTTTCATTCAAGATTCTGATGATCCTTTTAACCAATTTTGGTATTCCCAACTTCCATCTCATTCCAGCCAACTGAAATGTAGGCCAGTGGAACTTGAAAACATGTCCATTTGTGTGTGTGTGAATTTGAACTTATTAGGAAAAAGACATCAATGTAACTAAAGTCTGACTAAAACATTATAACTTTAATTTGTAGAAAAGCATCGATATGCGATGCCAAGTGTGTGAGATATTTCTGAAAATTGACTTAGCATTCCGAAGTTAATCTACATCGGAACATGCTACACAGTGCCATCATTGGGCACTAAGACCTCAACGCCCAAAAAATAAATATCAGGTCGAGGTCTTATATTGTAGGACTAATGGTTTACGGGGGAAAAATATAAATATGTAATAATGAGAGCATGATAAATCCAAAGAAGTTAATATTGCACCTTAAAAATTTGTTTTTCAAAATACATTGCACATATTTTTTTTTTTTGCTAGTAGTGACACTTTCGTTTTTGAGTTGCTCCACACCTGATCATGAAGCATTTAATGATGAGTTTGAGGATTATTGCATACTGCCTGATGAGTGTGTGCCTGTATTAACAGACAATCACCAAAAACAAGCTTTTGTAGCTACTGGTTGGATATTATCAGCCAGACAATTAGTACTGGTGGCATCCACTTCCCAAATCTGAAATTAGTTTACCTTGCCTCACAACAATTCAAGACTGGGGGAGATCTTTTACTATGATGAAAGAAATACAGATGTAGGAAGTCCCTGAATGCAGACTCACTAACATCATTTTTAAAGTGTAAAATCAACACTGACACCTGCTGCATATACTTTAAAACCCCTGATTACATTTTGAAAAGTGCAAAGAGTGCATGTGTTGCATATAGTAAAATGAAATAAAATTTCAGAGATGTAAATAATTATGTAAATGTGTGTATAATTAGTTTGTTTATGGCATTTGTTGTTTTAAAACTGTTGATCTTATATAATGCATGAATACATTTTTTCATGTAAGGTTTTTTTGGTCTTTGTAAGGTTTTTATGGTCTGGCATACAGGTTTTCATCTCTTCTGGTTGACAGATATGATTGACTGATCTGTTGCCATCGGGGTGTGAAACGTTACATAATTACATCTGGTTGTTTTAGGACAAGAGTTAGTGGGTGACCTATGTAGTTTTCAATATATATTAACTTGATCAGGCTAGTTTTTGCAGGTTTGATATGTGCCTTTTTTTCATCATCTGTATTCCAACATTGCACTGACCATTTGAATACGTCTTTTTGTGCAATAAACAGAATACCCCTTTTTATTGTATACTTAAGTGTGAAATATAACGGCAGATAATTTTCATATTTGTTTTCATTCCTATATTTTCACATGTGAAAAATATATCCTTATTTTTTCACATGTGAAAATATAAGATTTCCCATCATACCATGCGATACTTGATTGTGTGTGCCTACAAAAGTTGTATCAGCAACCACAACAAAAAAAGTAACTCGTGAGCTAGAACAAATAAATAGAAACTGCCTTACATTTCAGACATGGAAATTAATCTTTGAGAATGAAATTTGATCAGATGCCATTAGCATCTTGCTGAAGTTATTTAATTTTACTTCCCAGACAACAACAACAACAAAAACCTGCTGTGATGCATTGCTGAATTGGACTTGCATTATTTTCACATAGGGGTCAGATAGTTTACAAAATGACAAAAATGTAATTTACTGTGACAGATTATGTCAATGCAATCCTACTGCTTTCTTAAGTCACATATATTTATATGATCAGGATATGAGTGAGGTGAATTTTTGAAAAGGGGGGGGGGTATTTTGCCAAAGAGCGAGTTTAATCTTTTAAAACTTGATTCTGGAGTAAGTTTGGTATATAATGAAATGAAAATTTTCTTTTCCTACATTAATACAGGACATATTTCATCTTATATTACCAAAACTATATATATAAAACTAAACATTAAAATATAATGTTTTTGGTACCATATAATGAAATATATCTGGTATTAACGTAGGAAAAGAAAATAACCCCTGTGTATATTGATACTTAGGTTACAATAATTCTCACAGATCACTATTTGGTAATAAGGATGCCTTCAAGACTAATCAATGCAATTTGTTAGCTTCTTGCGCTGATGGAATTGATCCCCCTCCCCTAATATGATGTAATGCTGAATCTGATCTTGCTGTGACAGGTACGATGTGGAGGAGGAGGAGGATGGTGGCCAACAGGCTTTGCATCAAGAGCTGAAGAATTCAGCAAGGAGACTGGGCTCAGAGCAGGATAGCCAGGAGGTACCCCTGTCTTTTTCTCTTGCTTGGTCTCTGTTTCTTACATATCCAAGATGATAATAGCTAGACTGGTCCCACACTCAAAGAACTATTTTGAATGAAGAAATTGGACTGATTCAAGACTAAAAATTCAGAACAGTACATAGTATTCTGACATCAGTGATACTGTACAAAAATATGGAGCAGAAATATATATATACTGCTTCTCTAACTTTGGTAATTCTACCTTTGTTCTTTGCCAAATTTCTAAACATCAGAGTTATAGAATTTATCAAAATTAAGACAGTCACGTAGTAATTCTGAAATCAACAAAAATTGGGTCTCATTGAATATAAAGTATTGTGTATATGTAACTATGTTACTTTAAAAAAGAAATTTTTGGTGTTGCTTTTTACTTCTTTTGAAAACTTGTCTCAAAACTAATTTTTTTGAAAAGTAGAAGAGAAGAAATTCAATCCAACCTATTGATTTGATAAAAGACCTTAGAAGGTATAAAGTCCAACCTATTTATTTGATAAAATACCTCTGAAGACATTTAGTCCAACGTATTGGTTTGTTAAAGAACCTGATAAATATAGTCCAACTTATTGATTTGATTAAGTGCCTTAGATGGGATATAGTCCAACCGATTGATTTGATGAAGGTCCTCGAGCTATTAATTTGATAAAGGACCTCAAAAGGCGTATAGTCCAACCTATTGATTTGATAAAGGACCTCAGAAGAAATATAGTCCAGATAATTGATTTGATAAAGGACCTCAGAAAGGCATATAATCCAACCTATTGATTTGATAAAGGACCTCAGAAGGGATGTAGTCCAACCTGTTGATTTGATAATGGACCTCAGAAGGCATACAGTTCAACCTGTTGATTAGATAAATGATATCAGAAGGCATATAGTCCAACCTATTGATTTGATGCAAGACCTCAGAAGTCATACAGTCCAACCTATTTACTTGATAAAAGATCCTCTGGAGGCATTCAGAAAAGGAAAAGTCTGAAAAGGTGGTCTTTGTATGAAAATATACATTGTATTAATGTGTGGATCATGTTTGTATTGTGTATTCAGTATAGTAATAGCTTCTTTATAATGTGACTTCTTTCACTGTAATTTATACTTTAAATGACCGTTAATGAATTCATATTTCTTTATTAGTTCCCGATGCATATAGAGTCCTCAGAAGATGAAGATTTGGATGCCAGAAGAATCAGAGCAATGAGTCCCATGCTTAGTAAGTCTTGCAGACCACACATAGCACATTTGCTGTCTATAATGTGACCTATAGCATAAGCACAGCCCAGATCTAACATTTTATAATATCGAAAGAGTAAGGACAAAACTTAATGTATTTAGTAGCACAGGCAGAATTCTGCCTATGGATAAGTGCCTGTTGTTTGGGCTCGTCATACATAAATGCATGCTCACATAAACTTTGACAAACAGTTTTGTATCTCCATAGACTGAAATTTGAAATTATGGAAAAATAATATTTCCATTCAGGACTGCTTGGTTGCATAAAGAATTAAGTTTGATGTGGTTTTTGACTACCCTGCATCAATAGATGGTGAGACATATATATAATTTTTGCTCAACTATTGGCATCCAGAGTGTGTTTATCCATCAAGATTTTGTGTTAAAGAATTTAAATTTCATAACACAGAGTGGCAAGATATTGTGTACTGCAGGATATATGTTCTGTTGTACTGTACAAATTACAGGTATCGTTTCAAATAAGTTTTATCAGATTTGTCTTTATGGGTTGAGCTCTGCACTAGAAGTTAACTGAGATTAATTTTGTATCTAGTAATGTTTATATCAGGTAGTAGTTGTTACAAAATGTTCTGATATAGACACGAATATTTGTGCTTTTTCCATTTCTCACATGATCTTGTGAATACATATAGTCTCACACTTAGTGAATATGGTCATCACCTAAAGATGCACATATTGACAAATCATTTTGCTCCTGCAATTTGTAAGTTTATAGGAGTTATTGCTCTATGTGTCTTGCAGCAGAATGCAGTATATGATAGATAAATCCTGAACCTGCTTATGATTATTTTTATTTATATATATATATATATATATATATATATATATATATATATATATATAAAATCAAAAATAGGTTCCTGTTTGTTTAATGTTACAAACTTTGATTAAATTAGTAAAGAAAGCTATATATCACTCATTTTACCATTTAGAATGTTAGTTTCTGTGAAGAATGTGGAATCCACATTCATGAAGTGTAAACAATTCAATTAAAAAAATCTTATATTTTGTTAGATTTTCATTAACAAACATATTTTCTCAGTAAATGATAATATGATGAAATATTGATAGATTGACATGTTGGGAAATGTCCCTTTGGCAACACTGTAAGAAATAAATACCGATTAAAGAAGTTGTCAGCTGAAATTTTTCAGTTTTAATTTTAGTTTTTAATTTGCTTTCAGTGTAATCATGACAAAAATAGTTAGTCTGTCACTGTTATGCCTGCAAGTGCCTTATGAGAATGTAATTAAATGTTTACTCAATGACTAAGTTGGCTTTATTTTGACAATCTTATGAGAACTTAATGAACCATTGGCATGGAAACTTCATCTAAGTTAAAGATTAATTATCTTGGCTGTTTACAATATATGAAAGGTGCTGACATTCCATCCACATCAGTGTGTATGGTCAGCCTAATTTCTTCTTGAAATCAAACAGGGTAGACAACTCCTAAGTTTTATGCCTTTAGCTGTTTATGAGTGTAATTCTAACCATCTAGCTGTAGTTTGTTAGCGTTCACTTACAATATTTACATGTGTCCTGACCTTAGATGGTAAGGGGCCCCAAGTGGCCGAGTGGTCTAAAGTGTTATCTGTTACAGGTCACTGCCATCTCACCTCTGTCTGTGTGGGTTTGAGTCTCAGATTCGGTCAATGTAGGTATGTGAGAAAGCTTACCAGTAGCTTCTTGTGGGTCGCTGGTTCTTTCTGGGGTTTTCCCGGGTTCTTCCTCCACCACTAATACTGGCCGACATGTATAGCCTATTGTGTGCTGAAAAATGGCGTTAAACCCTACAACAACAACAACAACCTTAGATGGTAACAACTCCAATTTTACTGATGCATGAAACTATGAGCATCAGCACTGCATGTCAGCTTAATCTATACTAAAGAGTCTCTCATCAGTTTATTGACTTGTCCCATCTGATATCATAAACCAAAATTTTAGTCTCCTTTGGTATCGCACATCCTCATCTATGCTGTGGTTTATGAACCATGTCGCTTGCAAATTATGAAGTGAGCGGTGGACTGAAATGCATTTATTTTCCTGGGTATTAGTTTGAATGAAAAGTTTAAAGAAAACCTCAATAACTGACAATTTTTATATTGTTGAACATGAAAATATTTTCAGGTTTTGCAAAAATTTACATTTTCATTGTTACTTAAATAGGTTTCTATAAATATCTGTTTCAGATAGGCCAATATGCTTAAAGATGAATATTGGACATCAGTGTTGCTTAGATAAAATAGTGATTTTGGTCTGCAGTACCAGATTTTATCATCTGAAAGAACACAGTATTTTCTCACCATGCTTTGTCTCTGTTCATGCTTGGTATGACCTGAATTGATAGATCAAATTTGGTATGATATTTTCATGAGCAATGAGTAGGTAGCAGAGGAACAGTATCCTGGATGTAGTCCCAAGGTAGGGTTGGGAGGTGGGGGAGATGCCAAATGTCAATGGGTTGGGGGGTGGGGATGTGCCAAATGTTAATGTACATTAACTTACGTAGATTAAGTATGCCAGCAGTTCATCAAGAAACATCACTTATTCTGTTTATGGTGAGATTTTGACAAAATTTTAAAGAAAACCTTAATAACTGACAATTTTTTTATTGTTGAACATGAAAATATTTTCAGCCGTACTTTGCCAGTTTTTACATTGTTGCAGATGAAGACATTTTCAGCTGTACATTGCATATTACATTTGTTTCATTTCTTTCCACAGGTCGTCAAGATTTTGGATATATTGACCGGATTAACCAGTGGATGAAAATCAAAAAGTAATTATTAAAATTTTAATATAAACTTTTTTTCATACACAGTACTCAAACTCCAAAAATGAAATAAAATAGTACTTGTTTAATATAACTCTTCCATGATGTTGATCATGCTTCCATCAGCATTGTTGTCAGCATGTAAAAACAAATATATTTTTTTTGTTTTGAGAGGAGTCTTTTTCCATATGATTACTTTCAGCAAAAAGCAACCATATTAAAACTGATACCTATAAAGTAGTAAAGAGACTTTGGTTGGTCTGTTTCATGGGCATTATTGCAGAGTAATCTTTTAAATTTGAGTTCCACTCAAAATTCATAATAAGGATTGTCTATGAGAGAAACTTTTCCAAACATTTTACTTCTACTTTAGGGACTTCCATCAGAACATTGATATTATTGTCCATGTGGCAGTAATTAAAAAGTGATCTTGTCTCTTTATATTTATCTGGTAACTACATTTTTGTTGGTATCTGGTAACTATGTTTTTGTTGGTATCATCTTGATTTAGTGGCATTTTGAAAGTGAAAGTAACAGCTACTGAATGTGAATCAACAGCACTCTGATATTTCTTTGGTCATGTTGATAGGTCTTATCAACGTTATCATCATCATCATCATCATCATTATTCCCATGCTTCGGTAAGGGATATTGCAATATCATCCATCTATACACCTGTCCATTACAACATCTCTTCCTAAGTCAATGAGAAGAAATTCATTAAACTTGCTTGTTATAAAGGGGTAATTGTTCAGTTTACCCCCAGTTGAGTCCTTGGGAGGGGCATTGCAGGGGGTGGAAGATCAAACACGCAAAACTTTTGTATAGCTGGGATATGTGTCATGTATGTGACTGATATTTTATTATGTCCCCTGGGCTAATGGTGGTGTTGGGTGTATGGAGTGTGTGGGTCACTGCATGGTGGTGTAGGGTGTATATAGGGGTGGGTGGAGATCATATGCTATAACAGCATGAGAATTTGAGATAGCAGGGCATTGCAGTTGCTCCAGTTATTATTATTGTTCAGCCTACCTTGGCAGAAATTTGACATAGTGGTCACTTTGATATGTCTGTCTGTCCACACCATAAGTTTGAATTTTTTTTTATGTTGTCAGTTTTTCAGTTATGGTTAGCCACAGGATCATCTTATTGGGAATGTTGATAAATCTTGATGTATGTAACATTAATTTAGCATAAGTTGAAGGGTGGGCTTGACATGCAGGTCATGCCAACCTTCATCATATTGTTATCTTCTAAAGACTCTAGGTTTGTAAATATAATAAAGACATATTTTCTGTTGTTGTTGCAACATGCATTGATACAGAAGGCAGGAGTGCTGAAACTTTATTAATAAAATATTGATTTTATTATTAATAATTTTGCTATTTTCATCACTGCTATGTTAGTACTAATATCGAAAGTTGATCTTCATCCTGCAATTTAAAAAAAAAATTGCATGTTTGGCAGAAGAGAATTTAGGGGCCTGTGCAGTTGTTAGCAGATTTTTGCCCAGAAGTTCCTGACATCCACTAGTGGAACATATTTTTGAGGGTATATAAATAATGTAAGGAATTACATTTTTTATCAAGGGAACATGCAGGACATGCACAATTTAGCAATAAATCTAACTTGTTAACTTGTTACAAAGGCAACATTTCAATGAAATGGAAAATTATGAAAGGAAATACTTGTAAATAATGGGTAAAAACTAAAGTTGGATGGGAGCCATATCCAGTGCAGAAAATGTATAGTGCTGCCAGTTTTGGTGATCTAGATAACTCAGTATGTTGGTATTTCTGAGAGCAAGACCTGGAGTCAACTTGGAAAATTTTAATGCCAATTTAGTTATTATTGTTGTTGTTGTTATTATTATTATTATTATTATTATTATTATTATTTATCAACTGTTATTCTACTTTTGACAGGGCTCCACCAAAGGAATAATTTATATACCCAGAAATGGATCTTCGTCTTAGATGGTATGTAAAAAAAACAAAACATTTTGAAACTAAAATTAGTTGCAAAGGACCTGCTTTAATATAACTCATAACTTATCCAGGTGAATTGCATGGGAATGTAAAAGTTAGCACTACAAAATCAGTTGTCATAAAAGGTTTTATACAATCCTTAACCTGATGTGATGCCATGTGTGCAAAATAAAAATTAAAATATAAAGGATAAAACAGATTTCATTGGACCAAAAACACTGAGTCAAGCTATCTCTCTTATGAGTTGTACTGTAATGAATCAGACATTATACAATATTAAAATGTTTTCTAGAGCACCAAGAGATTGAGATGCATAGTTCAAAGTAATGTTAACTTCTTCCAATAAAAGTTTCTATTTTGCAGTGTATGATGAATATTCGTGAAATAATTTGTTTATGATTTCCAGACAAAAACTAATCATCCAACTGACCTACCAGGATATTGAAATAGGGGACAAGGATATTCTTTTGCAATAAATGGCTTTCATTGTAAACTCAGTGTGCGTGTGTGTGTGTGTGTGTGTGTGTGTGTGTGTGTGTGTGTGTGTGTGTGTGTGTGTGTGTGTGTGTGTGTGTGTGTGTGTGTGTGTTAAATAAAAAAAAAATTAACCCAACTTTTAAGTGCATACTGTTATCTGCTGCCTGTGGTCACACAGATAGTATTGTTGATAGTGTATTTCCATATAGGTCAAATTCCTTTGTGATAGAAGTTTTACATTTTCCACAGAAACAGTTACATTTTATTTAAAACTGAGACAGTGTTTTCCATTTTCTGATTGGCCATTTCATACTGAACAAAAAACTTGGATTGAGATTGTTTATTCCTTAGTTTATTTAGCTCCTTAGATTTACTTGCAGAACAATGTGATGCTAATGTCTTTAGCAAGAGGAAGACAGAGGGCAAATTGTTTTGGCATTCATTTACATTAGATGCCCATTCTTTGTTTTCATATGAGGGAATTTTATAACTTATTTAGAGACCTGCAGAAAAGAAATTCTTTTCATCATAATCCAGTTTTCAGACTAAGTGATTCTCACTAACCAGGGAAATATACAAAGAGGGGAAAAATTATATAGATGATACTAAGCAGGTTTTCATTTGTAAAAGTTGTTTATTAAGTCAGTTTGATTGTATCAGTCGACACAGATACAAAAAATAATTTGTCTTCACTGTAGTCTTGGCGATTTTATCTGGACTTTCTAAGTGTTGTGATTGTAGTCTTGTTTATTTACAATAAGATTAGAGGTTAAATTAACTTATTTGCAATCTCAGCTTTTCTTAAAATGAACAGAAATGCATTTTTTTGTTTGCTTGAATATACATGTTCTCATTTCAGTCTGTCTGAAATAGTTATGTGCTATGAAATGCACTTTTCAAGAATATAATTTCTCTCCTCCACCTCTCATTATATTACATACATTTTTTGTTCTAAGTGGACAGTTTAAACAAATAATGTTCTATGAGAGGGCTTGTTTCTCTTTTCAGGTATGATGCTATCAGGATGGTGAGGTTATTGCAAGGTGTATCTGAGGATACTTCATCGTTCCCCACAACTTTTATTATTGTTTGTTTCATCAGCCTCACCTGAGATCTGATGACACATCACATCGCAATCATTGCCTGCTTCAATAACCTCATCTGAAGTTTGACTTAGATTGGAGTTTGCCTGCCTAGTATTATCTCAAAGTGGTTTCTTAAATGTCTATTGATATATTTGCTTCCAGAGGACAGAACAGTTTTGGTATGTTGGTACATATGTTTTACAATGTGAATTGAATACTGCAGTGACTTGGTAGTTAAGACATTGGACTTTTGACCAGGAAGGTTGCAGGTTTGATTCCCACTATCAGATCTGCACAGAGTGGCTTCCTTGGTGTGTCTCTGGACAAGGCATATTACTTTCCTTTGCAAGACATCACCATCAAAGTGTTACTGTGCTATAAAGCAGCACAAAGCAAATAGTATTAATCACAAGTTGAGAATTGTTGCAGACAAAAGACTTATTTTCATTTTGTTTCATATTTTCATTCATTTGCATGTTAATAATGATCTTGAACACTGACTCATCTCATGTTTGCTTAATTATCATATTTTACGTTGATTAATATATCAATTATATATTGATTCATATATATGGAAAGAGGAAGCTTGTAAATAACTATTCCAACTCAACATTAATTATCACAATTTGTATATATTGATAAAAGGCAATAAGAATTGCACAGTTGGGTCACTCACACAGAGCTATGCAAATACTTTAAAATTATATAATGCTTATATTAAGTACATGTTGTTCAGATACATATCTACAGATCTGTTATTTACATGTAAATGAATAGTTATGATCTAAATTATCGGTGGTATTGATGTATAGAGCAACAATCTTGTGAAGAAATTTAATTTATGAAGGTACTGACCTAGTACAGTTTTTTAACCCAGGTGTTCAATGAGATGTTTGTTTCTTTTTTGGTATGTGTATGTAGTAAATTTTAAATGTTAATTTCATTGTGTGAGGTGTACTGGCATGAAAGTTTGGTTTTTTTGTGGTTTTTTCTTGCAACATTTACATAAATACATACATGTTACATTTATAAGTTCTGTCTGCATGGGTTCGAGTCTCGGATTCGGCTCATGTGGTTATGTGAGAAAGCTTGCCAGTAGCTTCTCGTGGGTTGGTTATTCTTTCCAGGGTTTTCCCGGGTTCTTCCTCCACCATTTATACTGTCCGCCATGTATAGCCTATCTTGTGCTGAAAAATGGCGTTAAACCCAGCAACAACAACAACAACAAAAACAACATTTATAAGTCATTTGTACTAGTGCAAAATGTGTTTCTATACATGAATCTATCTGTGCCAAGTATAGCTGGTAAGTATATCTTTACCTAGAAAGGACATAGAAACTTGACAAGTAAATAGTTGCCATAGCTCTACCTTGAAGAACACTAGATTATTTGAGTATCTGGAAGAATGGTGTCCCTTTTTGGACTTGTTACCTAGATGTTGCTTACAAATACAGGTTGCAGGCATGGTTGTCAGTGATGCTTGGAAACAGTGAATATGAATGCCTCCATTTCACTAGTTTAATACTTTTGCATATATTCACTGTTTAATAGTTACCATATAGACTTGCTTATATTGTGTCCAACTGCAAACAACATATATCTTGTTCTCACGTCACATATTGTGCTGGCAGATCAGGGTCTGTGTTGTTTATTCTATTGATTATTCCTAACAAAATGCATAAACCCAGATCTGCTGGTGCATATTGTGTCAGCAGATCTGGGTTTGTGTCATTTGCAGTTAGATTCAACATGAAAGCAAGTATATATGGTACATACATATACACCCTAAAACCAGGGGTAATTACATGTATACACGATGATGTATATTCCTACAGCAATCATCTTTCATTGTTTTGAGGATTGTTTAGTTGCAGTAGGTTTGTAAACTAACTATTAATCTCATTTCAAGACAAACCAGTTTAGTTTTAATGTATTATGGGAACCTTTTGTTTACTGCATTTATAGTTTTCCTTTAAAAAATTGGACATTTAGTAATTATTTTTATACAAATAATTGCATCTGTGATATATAATAACTGAACCAGAACATAAGAACTAATTATCAGTTCAAGTAGGTAATGTTAATTTTACTTACTCTGTACATTTACATTGCAGTTTTTGTGACGAAAGAACATATGAAACAATACTTGTTCAGAATGGTCTTAAACTTTCCATCATCTTCAATCATGTAAATAAAATTTGCACAGGAGTCTAAGATGTGCAGCATTTGTATAAATTTGTTCTGCCAGTTATAAAATATTTTAACATTCCCCGTGTTCCACTTTGCTATGTACACGACTTAATTTGACTGTATCTGAATAACAATCATTGTCATAATCCACAAATTTCCATGAATATGAACATTACAAAATCACAAGAATGAAATAATTGTTATGCAAAATGATAATGTGATAAAAGGAATTAATTATATATACAATATTGTCATGTTGTGAAGTGACAGATTTTTTTATTGTTATAAAAGTGCTTGATTATTTATGTGTACATTTATCTCACTAACTACTAATTTATTCTATTACAAAATATGTACTACTACATCGATATGCATTTACAGAAAGAACCACGGTACAAAGGGGGACAAATTGCCTTGATACGGTTTCAATTATTGTGTGTTAGAGTAAAAAAGGCAGCAGAAATATCCTAAAATATACATTCCATTTATGAAATAATCTGATGCCTTTTCTCATAATTTCAGTATCAGATATTACAGCAGTATGATGGTATGTGCTTCAAGTAAAGATCCAAGGTTTCAAAACTTTATCAGACTAGAATATTTTTCTACTCATTGTACATGGAAGTGAAAGAATTGTTGCAATTTTCATTCAGACAGATTATTTTATAACATTTTGTCAGAAATAGAGGTTTGAAATCAACATGATTTTCCTCAATCATATTTAACAAAACATTATTCTTGACAAGAGTTACTTGAACTGCAGTGTCACATTGGAAAGCTAAGCTTAAAGCAGAATTATAAAAGCTCTGTCATACAAGTTAATACAGAATTTACCTGTTTTATCTGTATGGAACACACACACACACACACACACACACACACACAAGTACAGATAGCAGAGATATATATTGTCTATTGCAAAGTGTGTAAATATATAAGGGTCAAAATTGTTTGCATAAAATCGTTAGTTGATAGAACAATGTGGCCCAAAATTGGAGCATGTTATACAACAAGATCAGAGTCTCTCGTATTTACAGTAGATTGAACAGCATGATCACAGTTGGAATACGTGTTACACAACTAAAGATCAGATTCTGCATTGTTTACAACAGGACATAACTTTCAGTTGGTATGATGTTATTATTGATGCTGATGCTAGCAAAGACTAACCCATGCTTTGCTTGCTTTTACAAGTGGGAGGGAAAAAAGGAAAAACCTTGTGTCTACCATAACACACACCCATGCATATATATATATATATAGAGAGAGAGAGAGAGAGAGAGAGAGAGAGAGAGAGAGGGAAGATTAACTGAAATTGCAAATCTTTTAATCAAATATTTCTTTTTAACATGGTTTAATTTGCATGTTACCAATAATATTTCAGTCACAAAAGTAAAATTCACTGTAAAAATGTTCTATTTTTGAACATCCTATCTTGTTGTAGGGTTCATTGACCTGACATTTCTTGTGCTTGTACTATACATGCATGTATATCATGTGCCTATTAAAATATTTGCATTCCTAATGTTTACTTCAAATTGACTTATGTATGACATTAGGTAATTGTAAATATTTTATTTAATGTATTTTATCATTTAATCATGTCATGCATGGAAAGGAAATGTCTGTTTCTAAAATAGATGTTTCAGACATGTAATTTGTATATTACTTGACTGGCCATTTAAACAAAAGAAAAATAAAATAAAATGAAGTTATACAGGTTTGTCAGTAACTGCTTTTTCCAAGATACTATTATATTTTGTTTGTAAACAGGGAGGAAAAAATTAATAAAGTCATCTTTCACGATAGCTTCCCAGTCATGCAGACAGTGCAATTAGAAGAAAATTATTGGACTTTCCAGACAGGTTATTCTTGGTTTGACAATTCTTACAGTCAATATCAGTTAATAATATTCTCACGTCACTATATTACGTTTTTCTTTGGAAGTGAATCAGGCATTACAGACAACTCCAAAATGCCACTTTATATCTACCTTAAGAATATTTATAAAGAAAGAAAAGAAAATCCACTTAAAATTTTATATTGTTATATGGGCATTGTAAATATTGGATTGAAACTGATAGAAAGTAAAAGAGGAAGCTGCTTTAAACCATTATTGAATGAAAACTAGTAGTTAATGCTTTCAGTATTTATGCTTAAATGAAACTATCTTTAGTACTTCATGTTCACATTTATTTAGAAGGGTTTATCCTCCTAAATTTGGGTAGAGTTCTTCATTTTCACACATTTAGAACCTGTAATTGGCACCATATTGCCTTTATTGTGCGG
Source organism: Megalonaias nervosa (assembly GCA_016617855.1). Classification (NCBI taxonomy): domain Eukaryota; kingdom Metazoa; phylum Mollusca; class Bivalvia; order Unionida; family Unionidae; genus Megalonaias; species Megalonaias nervosa. The sequence continues at coordinate 106,423 of JAECUM010010630.1, forward strand.
AGATGCCATTAAATGCTAAGAGCTGTTCCAGTAAAACATACCTTTTGACCCAGGGAAGGCACTTTTAATGTGGGTGCTCACCCATAGATGCAGATCAGAATTTTCTTAACATTTTAATATGAACTCAATGCTATCAAGGTACCCTATCATATATTTAAAAAACTGCCTTCCCTGGGTACCATGTATGTTTAACTGGAACAGCCCTAATATATACATTTATGCCCATGGCAATAAATTCTTGAATATTCCATTGATGGCACTGTTTATATAGGATATTGTGTCATACATAGTTTCCCATAACTACTCAAGCTTCACTGGTCTACCTGGTAAAGAAATACCATAACTTTAATTTCGCTGTAAAGTTATCTGAGGTTATATATAATGAGGATGCAACCAGTGAATTTATTTATTTTTAGCCCATAAATATATACCTTATGTAAGTTATTGCTTTATTTAGCTGTTGTAGTACCTTATGTAAGTTATTGCGTTATTTAGCTGTTGTAGTAACAGCCATTGCTACCACTCTATCACATGCTCATAAAATTCATTTAAAAAGAGCATACAGAGAGAGAGAGAGAGCACACTGCATCTTTTCTTCAAATACATTAACAGATCATAATATCTTTGGAGATTTCTTCTACTGCCTCACAAATCCAGCCCTTCCAGGCTAAAACTTTGTGCTAAAATACTAAAAGTTTTCTACCAACCTAGGTGACAGAGTGATCTCCGCTTGATACAGGGAGTGGCACCAGATCCCGTGAATACTTAAGAAGTTACTACATCAGCTCATATTATGTAGCATGCTGTCTGTGGTCAGAGAGGCCTCAAAATCCAAATACAAGTATTTTGGAAGTTTTTGACATTAAAGCAAGTTGGAGGAGTGTTCTCTTCGAAGAGATGTATACTCTCCATCTATAAATTTCCAGCTTTATTTTCTTCGACAATGAAGTTTCTGGCTTTTTGGTATCATCACTTTGCCATCTGTACACACGAAGACATCCTTGCATTGGTCACAGCTGTATCTCCTTGCATTGTCATAGTTGTATTTAAATAGGTGCAGGTCTGGTGGTGATGTAGAAAAATTCTATAATACTGCTGTATAATTTCTGTCATGGTCAGATACATACAGGTAAGTTTTCCATATTAATCTAGGTGTAGCGTCCACTTTGTAGTTGTATATATTATGCTTTACTGATTTTACCTGTATAGGCCATCAATTAGCCGGTAGCATCAATGCTTCAGTCATTTTACGTGCATGTATCATGTGTACTGTAAAAAATAAAATTATTGCTGCTCTCTAGTTTCTGCAGCAGTCAGATACAGGTAAGTTTTCTATTCCTAGGTTACTCACAATGTCCACTTCATAGTTACTGTAAGTGAAGCTTTGGTGTTTTTGCTTGTTTCAGTTGGCATTTCTTGTAGGTAACTTTTATTAGAATTGATATTTTAGTGTCCACTTAGTAAGTATTAATAGTAATGATTCAGTACTCCACCTGTATGCACAGCTACCTGTGCCCTTTTACAGGTAATTGTCACAGTGTGTAGCTCCGAGTCCATGAAGCAGGATGCGTATATTGTCTACTCTATTTTGTCTTACAAATTTAGACTGGAAAAGACCAAGTGTAAGCTTTGTAAACACTGGAAACTCGGGACCTACAACTCTACTTTTGTAGATTGTTCTGGTTGGCAATCTAGGAATACATGTCAATTTTGCATTTTTTTTTTCAGCAGAAAGACAGTGGGCTATTGTAGTGTAGGTACTAAAGTGGAAGGCACACAAGTTCATGTTGAGGGACAAAGAGATCATCAGTTTGCACACTGACGTTACAGTGGGGAATGACTGGCTTTGCCATGGGTATCACACTCCACATGGTTTATCAACTACGAAGCGTTCCAAACTATCATGGTCAATGACAGCTCCAGCTCCTTCACCATCGCATTCTTGGCAGAATAAGTAGTGCGGTTTACTGAATTGGCTCAGCACCCAATTGCCCATTGAGCAAGATTGAGATGGAAACAGTTCACCTTAGTTACTATCTTACTGCAAATAATGCCCAGCTTAGTCCCTCAATACGCAGGGGATATAGGTTCACCGTGTTCTCAAACCATTACTTAGCTAATGTTTGGAAATTACCTTATCTCACCACCACAGTCAATCAAACATTGCCAAGACGGCAGGCCTTTATTGACTATATTGGAGCAAGATCGTCATTAAAGCAAGCCTTCTCAGATATTAACGCATCTCAACATAAATAATGATGCAATGCCATGCAATAAATGATGCTGTTTTGTCAAAACAGGACTCTTTCAATAAATCTCAGATTGCAATGAGTCACTACCACATTCGATGTTACTATTTATCCAATGTATGGAAGGTCTTTGTTTCAGCTGTATGGTCCAGTGCTCTGGACAAAATATCCCCTAACCCATCTCAAAACAAAAAACAGCACATCATAAAAAGAATGGGACTGTTCTGTCAAAGCTGGACTCTTCCTTATGTCTCGGATCTCAACAATTCTTTACCACAGCCACCCTTACAATTTAAACCAAATGACAGAAGGTCTTCGTGCAGTTTGCCACATGTCACTCAGTGCACCCAGTGCCCAGCTTAGTGCTCTTGTACACACAGGATATAGGGTCACTGCAGTTTTATGCATTTGTCAATCGAAGGGAATAGTGATCAGATCCCAATCACGACATTCGTTTACCATGATGGACCATTCCTTTAGACGATCTTCTCCAATTTCATCTCCGATTGCACAGGAGGCGTTGCGCTACCACGTTCACTTAGAAACGACGAAGTATTCTTGCAAGCTCTGTCATCTTTGCTAGATCTCAGTGAAAAGAGAAGACTGCCTTCTTGGCATCAATCTAAGAAAGTTTTCGCTTTTTACCAACTGAGTTTCACTTTCCACCTTCTTCGTCAACAGCTTGGACCAAAGCTCTTTGACATGCTAATCAACAAAGACCAACCAGAGTTCAACTGTTACTTCTCTCTCGGGTCGAGTGGCTGACGTGGAGATCACTACAGATACGTAGCAGCAATGGGAATGGCGAGGTCCTTGTTAGCAAGCATCTCAGATGCCGTCTTGCACAGTGCAATAGGGGACTGTTTTGTAGAATACACATCCTATAACCCGCTACCAACATAAGGAATTTGACAGATTTGTGGAGGATACAATGGTCCTGTTCCGTCACTATCGAGTTGGCCATATGAATCTGCATTATGTCAATAACGATGCCGATCTTGTCTATTATGTTGAATTATGAGCCAGTTTACGTTGATCAGCATCCCATGTGTCGTCATGACATCAGTGCACTGGTACTCTTAAGGTTTAGCCTACCCATAGTGCCACAATGTACCGTTTGCTCCTTTACCAGTTGTGCTACAATATCTACTTAATACGGGCGGTAAGAGTCCTGAAGAACCATTAAAAGTTATAACCCCCCCCCCCCCCCCCCCGGGTTCTCAAGAATTAACACGGATAAAAACACAAAGGGAATCGTTCCACCCTATTTTTTCTCCGTGCCATCAGATATGGATTGCTCAAGGTCAGTACCGAACCCAGTCTAGCTTTCAAATATGCCTGAGGGGACTGCCTACGATTATCTAATATCACCTATTCCGCCCCAGAGAAACAGCAACAGTAACGATAAAAGGCTACTATTACCTGATATCCGACACGCTTAGTCACCGTGGAAGATAAAATATCAAACAGATCTATCCGTTTTGCTGTAAATTTTGAATTCACACGTCCAAAGAGGTTGGCTTTTGCCCAAGTGGATCTATAATGGGTGCTAATTAGGATGAATAAGACATTCTTCCTACTCTTACTAGCGACCGCCAGCAGAATTAGTGAAACACATGCTTGATCAGTTAACAGTTACCTTGCGCATAACAGTATAATATTCAATTAACATATGTGAACTTATTCTGTTAACATGACAGATATGACACTGTTCTGTTCATTTCAGGAAATTGTGAGTCTGTGATGACATCATACAATTATTAAAAGATGATAGTAATACATGAACCAGGAATCTATGAAACTGATGGTATGTTCACGAAACATGGATATATCAGAATATACTGTCCATCAACAGAACTGATGTAAAATTGACAGGATATATGAATAGACAAGAATATACCAACTATCATTGGGTATGAAGCTGTAATGTTAACAAGACGTGAATATATGAGAATATACCATCCCTCGATGGATATGACGTTATAATGTTCATGTTCATATGAATATATGAGAATATACTGACGATCGTTGGATATGAACTTGTAATGTTCACATTTATGTGAAGATTCAAATATATGAGAATATACTGTCTATTACCGGATATGAAGTTATAAAGCTCACAAGACGTGAATATATGAGAATATTCTATCCATCAGTGGATATGAAGTTGTAATGTCATGCCATTCACGTGAATGGCATGAAAATACGATAATACACTGCCCATCGATGGATATGAAGTAGCTTTATGTCGCTGTAATATAGCACACACAAAAAATTATCCAACATATTACATTCCTTTCCTCACCTCTGTCTGCGTGGGTTCGAGTTTCGGGCTCGGCCATTGTGGTTATGTGAGAAAGCTTGCCGGTAGCTTCTCGTGGGTCGGTGGTTCTTTCCGGGTTCTTCCTCCACCATTAATACTGGCCGCCATGTATAGCCTATCTTGTGCTGAAAAATGGCGTTAAACCCTATAACAACAACATTCCTTTCCCATCTTCCGAAGGACTCGCTAGGAACTTTCCATACAGACGTATGTTATGGCACGAACCCTTCATCGCTGAAGAAATGTATCGTTTAATTAGTATATTTAAGCTATTGGTTCATCGCTGAATTTATTGTTTAATTGAGACCAATACGTTAGGTAGGCCGAGAACCCAAAAGGTGTCAAGAATCAATGGAGTCATTTTGTAAAAAAATAAACAAATTTACTCTCTCGTATGTCCTTTCGAATAGGCAGATCAGACTAATATGATGCAATTGGGGCAGCTATGACGTGTGAGAAAGTGGGTTTCTCCGGCCAGTTTTGCACTGTGGAATATTATAACATTTAAACATCATATATATCATATTATGGTTGTGGTTGCATGTTCCGAGAGATAGTATCGTTATGGACAGATCAAGCAAATCTTGATCGTGTTGCTGAAAAAGTTTCAATTTAATCACGTGCACATACAAACTTTGACATTTATGCGAGATACCCAGAGTGGCTCAGTGATCTTTATCGTACAACATGGAATTCATTACGAGACCATCGACATCGTGTAATAAGATTTGTTGACAAAACCCGAGATCATATCGTTCAGAACGATTGCGAATGAACAATAGTTAATGCTACATTAAACACGGATCATTTATCACCATACAGCTATACCACCATTAAAGTTGTTAAGGTGAAACGTACCCGAATCTGTTCCCAACAACGCCAACGGTCAAGCCATCAAGATCTTACTGGGCCGCGACAGGACAAGGAGCAATGGTGATTCGGTACTAACCGATAGTGCCAATACCGATATTCACTGATAATGTATTCGTTTCATAAAAAGTATCGACAATTATTAGTATGATACAAAAATTATCGAAAAAAATTCTCAATGATTATCAGTAACTTGTATATAATACCTCTCTAGTGAAGAGAACTGACCGAGAAGGAGATAGAGGAAATCCGTCAAGCTCGCAACAAAGAGCACGTAAACGTTATTCTCAAGCATTACGAAATCGGACCAGGGAGACTTTATAAAATCTGGAATGACACTTTGGAGATGTGGTATACTCCCCCTGCACGCAGGAAGAGCAGGGGTTGACAAATCCACCGCTGACCAGTGCCGGATCAAACCCTATGGAGGCCCCTAGGCAGTCCAAATCTCGGGGCCCCCCTCGCAAATTATCTCCTAATACGTCAAGAACAAATCAGTTCAATATTATTTTGATCCGTTGTCGCGGGGAACCGCCCCGGTGGCCTAGTGGTTGGAGCGTCCGCCTCGGATGCGGAAGGTCGCGGGTTCGAATCCCGGCCGAGTCATACCAAAGACTTACAAAAATGGTCCTAACAGCTGCCTCGCTTGACGCTCAGCATTAAGAGGTTAGTGTTAGGACTGGTCGGCCTGGTGTCAGGATAATTTGACTGGGTGGGATATCATGCTAGATGTCTGCGGCATGATGCCCCAGTGCTAGACATCACTATAAACTGTCACGCTGCAGACATCGTAGCGATATGACTGAAAAATTGTTAAAGCTACGTTAAAAATATAAATCACACACTCACATGTTGTCGCGGGGCCCCTAAAAGGCGTGGGGCCCATAGGCCGGTGCCTACTCTGTCTATTTGGTAATCCGGCACTGCCGTTGACAGATCAATTCTGCGAAGAACAGATGCAAGATTTCGACCGAAAATGTAAGCAACACTATCAAGCCCATATAGCAAAGATTATCAAGCGGCATGAAGGAAAATACAGTATGAAAGACAAATTCAACAGTGGAACGTGAATTATAAGTCGTGTGCGAACATGTGTGTGGCGTAGATGCCCACAAACCTCTTGCGGAAGCTCTTGTGCTCCAAGAGTGTTCAGTGGACTACGAATACATTCGAGAGCTGAAAGACATTCATGCACGACTGGAACGTACACTGTAAGACACCGGCGCACAAATGGAACCTGAACTTGAAGACTAGCGCGCATTGGAAAAAAAAGAAACCGTGACTGAGCTTCAGATGTGTCGAGAAGAGCTCAATGGTGGCTTTGCTGAACGAAAATAAAGATGAGTAAAGATGTTTGCCTGTGGATATTGTGTGACACACTTCTTAAACAATTGAAAACCGTTGATACTGCGGCATTTCATTTTTTGTGATATGCGGAGAAGATAAAATGGTAAACCAATCATTTCGATGAAGCTGCTCATAGGCATTTGCAGTGTCAGTAGTATATGAAGATGAGGATCCTAAGCCAAAAGAGGTTTCATGACCAGAACTTTAAAACAAATATATTATAACATTTTTGTCATCCCTTTAGAAGCTACAGGATTAACTTTTTTGGTGATAAAATATTTTTTTTATATTTGAGAAGATGAGGTTTTTTAAACCAAAAGAGGATCCTAGACCAGAACCCCCCCCCACAAATAGCACCTAAAATAATAAGCGATTGTATTAAAAAAGTCGGTCATTATTTATCAGTCAAATATGGATCAGTATGGTTATTCGCAACTGAAAATGATGAGAGAATAGTAGGTTGGGCAGATGATCCGATGACATTTATTGACAACATGGTTGATAATGATATTTCTAAACATTTACTACTGTTGTAACCATATTTTATGATAATCTTTTTCATACCTGCTGACTCTCATTGGTAGGATATCTGTTAACATACTGTCAATAATACGAAACTCTCGTATTAAATCGTCCATATCGTATTTTACACCTCGCAAATAAGATCTTACCTGATCAAGTAATTTTTATCAGTGATAATTGCTATCTTACAAGCATTTTTTTTCCGTCTCGAGTCGAGGCACAATTTTCTTACATGCTGTTGAAAGAGATACACCGACACCAGATATTATTAACAGAAACGGATTTAATGATGCCTCACTTGAAATTATATTAGAGCTGGTTATCAGCAGTGGCAAATATGATATTATTCGAAGTATTCTACTGTAATACTTATAACATTGATGTACACACCAAAGGTTTTTATGATAATATCTGTAATATTGCATTAGAGCGTCAACATCTTGTTTTGGAATTTCTTCTGAAATATGATTGAAATCGATGATTTGTTTTTTCATTATACAATATTGTTTACAGTTTTATACAATATTAAAAACTCTAGCACCAACAATCGAATCAAGACACTCACGGAACTTATTATTGTTAGGATCAGCTGTAAAATCTCTGTACTTGTCATAAACATCTGACGAAGTATCATTATATCGTTTATCTGTTAGTACATCATCATTTTTCTTTAACCAAGTAAATGAATGAAAAATATCTCCTACTTCACGTTCGTACAAATCTGTTTCATTCACCAAATTATTGTAATCTTTTTCTGTTTCATCAATATACCCTAATACCAGGCTTATTTGATCTAACGTGAAATTTTTAGAACAAGATGTTGTCTGATAATTGCATATGCTACCATGAAATTTGCTAGCATTAATTTTCGGAGTATGTATAAGTTAAGTTGGATAAGACTAACAGCATCAGCTTCTTTAACCAATAAATTTGCATATGATGGTCTTGTGAACATATTTTCAACTTCATTGTAATAATTTCGTAATGATAATTTTCTAGAGCATTAGAGAGATGGAAGTGGAATGTCGTCCTCATAACTTATGTTGTAATAAGAACCAATTTTTTTCCAACTGAGATAACTAATTTCATTGTTAAAATCATTGATTATCGCTATAGATTTATTATCAATAATTGGATCAAATTCTGTTTTTTTTTTTTACGTATCATTGGTAGAATTGCGTTCGAGTGCGCTTTAACAATTAACTCAGCATCTGGTGTTATGGTAACAATTTTAACTAGGGTTTCCTTGTTGTGGTAGTACATACCGAGATATTTAAAATACCTCGTTGTAAAAACTATTATATAACTTTCTGTTTCTTTTTTACTCCTATTATCTTAGATTCCGCTAGCCAGTGAAGACGATTATGATTTTCGTTTATTCGTCTTTCTTCACCCGCTTTTCCACCATGTGCTCGTGCTTTTATTAAGTCCGATTTTATTATCAAATCTATATTTTTAAAGTCAAGCTCGATCAATATTTTTTAAACAGAATTTCAACTTGTTTTTATTCTTCTAGAAAATCATCAGGATGGCAGTAACTTCTTATAATATCAAAGTTTTCTATTGCTTTCAACAGTTGTGGTCCTCTCATATACATGACAATAATAAAAATATTTTCTTCGTCTGACAATGCAGAATATATCATTGTAATTGTAAAACTTTTCTTGGTATTTATTATACGTGCATCTATTTTAGGGTTTAAAATATTATCATAAAATTCTCTCGCAACGGTTATAATTGGTGGTTCTGACATTATTTGATAGCACTAGATTAAATTTGATCATCGAGTGTATATATTTGAAATGATGTCAGTCCTGGAAACGGACGTTCAGCAGCGAAAACATGAACTCGAAAATACAAGTACTTGTTGACAGTCCACCGGATCGTTTAAAATATGAGGTAAGTTCTTCTTTTAACTGAGCATAACTAATAGTATCAGTTTCATTAGCTGGTGGCGAGGTTGTCGGTAATCCAGCTATTTTTGAATTTGACATAGACAGCTTACCTGTCATTGTGTCACCGGCTTTGTTAAGTTTATTATCTTCAACAGATTTTAGTTGCGCATAACTTACAACTTGTGTGTTATCAAGATTTGCTGGCGGATATACAGTTTCTCTCCCAATAATTTTTTTACTCGACATGTTAATAATACCCGTAACTGTTCCACCGGTTTTATCAAGTTTGTTATTATCAACATACTTCAACTGCAAATAACTTACCGCTTGAGTTTGATTTAAGTTTGCTGGTGGATACCCGGTCTCCAAATTTATTATTTTTTTCCTGACATATCTAAGTTACCGCTTAAAGTTCCTCCTGTCAGTGATAGTTTATCATTGTCGACGAATTTAAGTTGTGCATGACTAACAGCTTGTGTATTAACAAGATTTATTGGCGGATAATTTGTTTCTAAATCTAGTACTTGTTGATTTGACATATATAGGTTTCCTGTCATTGTATCGCCAGTTTTTTTCAGGTAGCCCGTTTGTTATTGTACTTGTAGCCAACGAATCTTCTAATGATGTTCCAAATTTTGTATAATGGCTCATTATTTATTTATTGTCTGGCAATGTTTTAATATGTAAATAATACAACATAAAATTGTATAACAACGATGGCAAAATCGTCGATATTAAACTTTGATACATAGCGGTTGGTGAAACATAAACATAACAATGAACTTCCAGATTGTCAATATCTTATCGTTGGAAGAACTGGATCGGGAAAAACAGATTTGCTTATGAATTTACTGCTGGCCAATAATTTTAACTACGATCGAGTTTATATTTACACAATTAATCCACAACAAGATAAGTACGAGCTACTTAGCGAATATAATAACAAGCTTCGTGATGATCTTGAGGCTGGTGAAAATTTTTTTATTATCAGACAACCAGAAGAACTTGTTCCAGTTAATCAACTTGATTCAGATGAACATAAGATAGTTGTTTTTGACGATATTCCGCTAAACAATGAAGAAATGAATAAAATAAGATCATATTTTTCACTCTCACGTAGTAAGAAATGTAATTCTATTATCTCGCCCAAGGTTTTTATAATGTTGACAGATTTATTAGACGAAATACTGGTTGTTTTATATTATTTCCGGACTGGACAATGTTGACGTTAGAAATATTGCAAACGAACAATGTGGCGACGTAACAAAAGAGAAATTTATTGAACTATATCATAAATCAACAAAAGATAAATATAACTTTTTCTTATTTGATAAACTAACACATAATCCAGATAAAATGTTTCGCTGTTGCATTGACAAACACTTGCAGTACGTTTTATCAAACATCTTTGATATAATTATGGATAAACGAGCAAAGTACAGAAAACACAGAAGATTTTAAAAAAAACTTGCACAATCTTAGACAGAATTTAAGCAAAAAGTACAGCAAGCACGACGTGGACATATATTAGCCGCAGAAACAGCAGCTACAACTCTAAAACCAGTTACTGAGACTCTATTTGGAAAACAACCTGAAACTAAACCATTATCCGAAGAAGAAGTTAAAAAACTACAAGAAAAAGGTTTGGTTGGAATTGTTAAAGAACAACAAGAAGCAGCTACTGCAGAAATTGTTGCTAGATCTGATGAAAAAAGAAGAAGACGAATAGCTGAGGAATTTGTAGCACATATTGCTGATCCTGCTCGTAGAGGAACTGAACTAAATCAGCTGTTGAATAATCCACTAGAATTTGAGAGACGATTAGCAGGATTAGCTACATACGAAATAAGAAATGTTCTAGGAAAATTATCAGAAGTAACAGAGTATAGTAAAAAAAAAGCAAGAAGAAATTGGTACGTTAGCAACAACAAAGTTATTAAATGTTGACGAGAGAAGACAGTTTTATAAAAAAAAAGTAAATAATGAAATATCAGATGATGAATATCGGGAATTGTTACAAGAAAATGATATAAAATATATTGATAATTTAAAAACTTGGACAAAAGATAAGTATGATAACCTTATTGATGATTTAAATGTAATGATGATAGATGGTGATACGTCTGATGATAAATTAAATAAAGCTACGGAAGACGAAGATATATTGCAACTTTTTGATAAAATTAGAAAGAGTATTACTGCTACAGTCTTTTACAAAACAGCTGTTGCTAACAGAGCAAAAGGTTTTGGTTAGGGATGGAATTTTCATAGAAAATTTTAAATAGTAGATAAAGAACGTAAAAAAGAAGAAGCAGCTGAAAGAATGCAAGCTGAAAGAATACCAGCTGAAAGAATGCAAGCTGAAGAAGATCCAAAAAGATTAATTGAAAAAATTAGAAAATATCGGGAGGAAAAGATAAAAGAAGTAGATGAACAAATATTAACATCAGAATATTTTGATTTTATGAAAGAAAATGATATTTAAGATGTTGATAATATTAATAATTGGGAAGAAGATAACTATGAAAATCTTGTTAGAAAATTATTTAATGTTGTAAAAAAGGTACAAATGCTTACAATGAAATTAAGACAGCTAAAACAATAGAAGATATTTCAACACTTTTTAAACAAGCTAGAGATGGTGTTATTGCTGAGGTTTTTAAAGATACTGCAATAGAATTTAAAACTGGAAAACCTAGTAGTAGAGGATTGGATTTTAAAACTTTGCTTGAGTCTCATGAGAAAAAACGACTAGAGAAAAATGAAAAACTTGCCAAAATTTTAGGAAAAACATGAACAGGAGTCACAGACTCCCGAGTAAAAATATTTACATCAGTTACTGAAACGATAGGCTGATTAATGCTGCTGATATCATCAAAAGAGGCTGGAAATGTTGTTGTTGAAATTGACAATGAAATTATCGACATACTTGATCATTTAAGATTGGAAAATTTATTAACATCTGACAAATACAAAATTTTACATCGCGACCTAATTTTATAAAAATATAATAAATAGCAATGCCAACAACATTATTACTCGACTCTAACACAGCCGCTAAAGATAGCGCAAAGTTTTCAGTAAATTTTATTCCGCCAATACAACTAGATCCTGAAAAGAAGTATGAGATAGGACTAATTTCCTGTACGGCATGGCTTTCTATGGCTAGCGTAAAAACTGTTGTAAATGATGAATTTATATTTTTAATTTTATCTGATATAAGAAATACATGGAGAAAATTTAAAATTCCACAAGGAGCTTATAATATCACTGATCTAAATAAGACAATGAAAGAGTTAATAACAAAGGCGGGCAGTGTAGCTGATAATTTTGAGCTAACACCAAATTATAACACATGAAGAGCCGTAATAACTTTAAAAGATATGTTAATCGATTTTACATCAGGAAAAAGTATCGCACCACTGATAGGATTTAATAATGATAGTTATGGTGCTCCTCATCAACAAAATAGGACGTATGACGGTGAACTGCCAGTAAATATAACTGACGTAAACACAATATTAATAAATTGCTCTATTGCATTTGGATCTTACTCAGCCCAGGGTGGTAAAGGACAAACAATATATAGTTTTTCTCCAGACGTTCCACCGGGATCTCTCATGCAAATCAGTCCACGTCAAGTTATTTATTATCCGCTAAACGTTGAAAATCAAATAACAGAAATAAGTATGCAATTGACAGATCAATCTGGACGACAACTGGATTTGAATAACGAGGTTGTTACTTATTACCTGCACCTACGCGCGATCACTTCGTGATTGGCAATAAAATTATACAACTTCAGATATAATGAAACAGAGAAAAAAAAAACTACAGAAGAAAAATAGTTGTAGGATTTTTTTGGAAATATATTTACTAAAATTATTGAAAATGTTCCAGGAATAGCTCATAAAGTTGCGCCAATTGCACTTGACGCATCAAAAGCTTTTGCAACTGGAGCTGCATCTGCCGCTGGAACTGCTGTGGGACAAACAAAAAATAGCTAATAAAATAAAAGGTACACCGTCTACATCTGAGATAAAACAAGTTGTATCAGAAATCGCCCCAACAAAAGAAACTCAACGTGCAATGATAACAACAACAACAAAAATACTTTTATCACCAAAAGGAGAAGAAATTATTCAAAAATTAATATCTAAGGCAACAGCAGCGAAATAATAATATTTTATGTAACCTAATAAATAAAAAAATGTCTGTTAAAAATTATCTTGATTTAGCAGAAACTTATGATACCGACGACACAGTAACAGAATTTGAGTATGTTGAGTATCTCGATGAAAATTCTAATGAACCAAATAAAGCTGGCGTCAGAACATTTAATACTCGAGATGAAGATATATTTCTTTTACCTCATAAAGCAATATTGGAAGTTTGTGGCCAGATTATGACAGTAGCTAATCCACCTGTAGCAATTGCAGCTGGAACAGAAGTAGTTCTTATAAATAATGGCTGGTGTTTATTTAAAAGTGTTAGATATCAGCTAGCTATTCAAACTGTTGAGGATATTTCAAGTCACCTGCAAGTTGCAAGTACAATCTTAAATACTATTTCGTTTGTGATGATTACTCCAGATCAACTGCAACTAATATGATATGGTTTAAAGATACTGGAGCTGGTGCAGCTTTATCAGGAGAACTTATTTCGAAAAGTGGTTTATTCCATGGAGCTAATGCTGCTGCAGATTTTCCAATTGCAAGAAGTTTTCTTATTATTAATGCTGCTGCTTTAGGTATAGCCCCACCAGCTGCAGGTGAGGACCAAGCCGTTAGATTAGTTTCACTTACGGCTGCTTGTAATAATATTGGAGTAGATCCTTCAGCTGCAGCTGCAGACGGTGTCGCAATGTTAGATCATGTTAATAACACGATTGGAGTAAGAAATACGCTTTACAATGAGGGTTATGCTAGGAGAAAAGAACTTGCAGCAGGATCGCGTCAAATTACAATGATGCTGCCATTAAGTACAATATTTGGCTTTTGTCGCAATTACAATAAAGTATTTCGTGGAATTAAACATACACTTAATTTAGATCGAGCAGAACAAAATGATTGTTTATTTCGAGCTGGTGGAGTTGATGTACAATTTATCATAAACAAACTTGCGCTGTGGATGCCGAGAATAACTCCGTCAATCACAAAGCATCAGAATTAAATGATATGCTGGAAAAACACACAAACATAATTTATTTTCAGCAACATAAAATATATCAAACAGCAGTTCCAAATACTACCGACTACACATGGCGAGTCACAACAACGTCAAGTGAACAACTGCCGAATCAATTATTTGTTGTATTTCAGCAACAATCGCGACGTGGTAACCAACAAGAAAATAATGCAATATTTGATAACGCCGATGTTAGACGAATATACACTAGAATAAATTCAAAGCAATATCGAGAACGAGCGATAGAATGCAGTTTTGCAAATGACTCTAATAAAAATATTACTAGACCTTACATGTATCTTATGGACGCAGTGCAAAAATATCAAGATGTTGGAGATGGATCTCAGATCTCTGTCGAAGAATTTCGTACACTTTATCCAATATTTTATTTTAATGTTAGTAAACACAGCGATCGAGCTGTTGATTCTACAGCTGATATTGAAATTACTTGGACACTCAGAGCAGTTCCAGCAGCACAACTGTGCGTATATGCGCTAGTGATCAGCGACAGATTTATAACAATTGACTCTGTCGGAGGTAAAATGTCAGTACAAGTTTGAAGAACTTTAAATTTAATCTGTAATCTGTAAATAATGACAAAATATATTGTAAAAGAAATATATTTAACTGACTGTCAAGTTAAATTATTAGCAGCTGCTGTTGCTAAACAACGGCAGGTATCATTAAAAATAAAACCTAACACTGGAGGTGTTTCCAAAGATACTTAACAAAAATAATGTTAACAAAAGAAACAAATAAATACGATGGCAAAAAAAACTTTTGTTTTAAATTTAAGTGCTACACAAATAGCACGGTGGTTTCTTTGGTCCGGCATTACCTGTTATGGCCAGAACGTTAATACCTAACATTTTGCAAGTACTTGGTACATTAGGATTAGCAGCAGCGTCTGGCGCAGTATCTGGCGCAACGAAAAAGGCTGTCTCAGGCGATGGAATAAGAAAATTTTTGTCTAATGATAAATATAATGTCTAAACAACAAACAGCAAAAAGAAAGACTACAACGAAAAAAAAAAAAAAGATAAAAAAATTAAAAAAAAGACGCGATCGCGGCGAAAACAAACTAAGATGGATTTATAGGACCGTTGCTGGCGCGAGTAGCGGGAAGTCTGTTGCCAAATCTGTTGGGAATAGGCCGAGGACTAACATTGCCAGGAACTCGGCCGCGTTAAGTAACTTGGATATACTTGATAAGCTAAAAAAAAGTTAAAAATTTAATTTCCGTGGAGTTTATTCTAAAGATGAACTTACGACGATTCCATCGCCGGGGTCGTGAGTGATAAATATACAAGATTTCAATGGCGGATCTGGCACACATTGGGTAGCTGTTTGTAATAACAATTATTTTGATTAATTTTGACTTCCACCAAGTGACGCAATAAAAAAATATATAAACAAAAAAATATAAAATAATAAATTATTCGTCTAATCAAATTCAGCATGTTGGAACTTCTGCTTGTGGATACTATTGCGTTATGTTTATGAAACAAATGTTCAAATCTTAATTCAATTCTTTAAAATTTATTTTACGGTTTGACAAGCAACCTTCTCAAGCCAATGATGAAATTGCAATTAATTTTGTATAAACTTACAAATATAACATGTCAAGATATTGTCTCAAGTGTAAAACTGAAACAGAAAATAAAGATGAAACAACAGAAAAACAAAATATAATAGAATAATGCTAAAAGTATTTGTGCAATTTGTGGAAAAAGAAGAACTATGTTTTTAAAGAAATTATCACCAACATCAAAGTTGTCCGGAGCGGGTTTTCCAGTTATTTTAGTAGATGACTAATGAATAATGAAATGCGAGTGTGATTGTGATAGATATCTCTGTCTGGAGCAAAATAAAATTGTTACATATTGTCAGAAATGCAACATCAGAGGAATAATTAGAACAGGTATAGATATACATAAATTGATTGGTAAATTACCGAAACCAAAAGGCGGTTGGACATTGCCAGGCCATAAATATACTGGACCTTATAATCTTCTTGATAAACAACTTGACGAAACGATAATCTGCTGCCAGGACAAGAGCCTTACAATCAAGTTGATGCAATAGCAATGCGCCATGATATCTGCTACCGGGACAACGAACAAGATAAGCACGGCTTTGATAAAGTAATGCTAGACGAACTTCGTGATATGAAACCTGCAAACGGCCTGCTTCACAGGCTAAGAGGGAGTGTTGACCAAAGGTTGGTGCAGGGTTTAATTGGATCAAAATATAAATTAGGACTCGGTAAAAACGAATTGTCAGCGATGGAATCGCTGGCCTCAGAGCTACACAAACCTAAAAAAAAAAAAGTTTACGCGACGTAAAGTTGTCGCAGATGCCGTTGATGATATCTGGGCGATAGATTTAGTTGATGTGTCAAATCTATCTGAATTGAACAATAATAAAAGATATCTTTTTAATGTTGTAGATGTTTTTAGCAAATATGCTTTAAGTGTACCTGTTTCAGATAAGACAGGAACGTCGATAACTGATGCGTTAAAACAAATAATAACAAGCACAGAAAGAAAACCAAATAGAATCTGGACTGATTATGAAGCAGAATTTTTAATAAAATATTTGAGCGGTTTTTGGAACAAAAAAACATCAAAAAATATGTTACAGGAAATGAAGGTAAAAGTGTTGTGGTCGAGCGATTTAATCGCACACTAAACGAAAAAATCCACAAAGATATATTTGTTATTGAAAAAGTTGTTAGGAAAAAAGGTAATAAAAGTTTAGTTAAATGGAGAGGATATAGCGATAAATTTAATAGCTTGGTACCAAATAAGTCGACTTCAATGACGAAGTGATCGAATAATGTTAATATAAATTTGTTCGTAGTTCATCAGTACATATTTACATTTGACTGGTCTATATAAGGAAATTAAATGTAATTTTCTTGAATTATCAATTAGCATCAGATTAAATATTTTAACAAAAATAAAATCGTATTTTATATTTCTTTGCTGGCCAGTTATTTTTATGTTAAGAAAAGGTTTTATAAGTTGCCAAAATATTTGTTGGTCTGTAATAGTAAAATTAAATGTCATTATTTTTTTTAGCGATATGATACTTAACATTATATCGTCCAGTTGTCGGTCAACTGTATTTTTTTTACTAAGAACAAAGTCGTCGACGTCAACAACTTCATCATCATCTTTGTTGTTGTACAAAATATCATCTTCACTATAACCAGCAGATTTATCTGAGATTACGTTATATTTTGGTATAAAATTGTCGGTGATGATTTTATTGTTGGCGATTGTATCGTCAGCATAAATATCAGCAAGTCTCTTTATTAAATCCACATTATAATATATTTTTATCTCATTAATAATAATAAGATGGCCAGCGAAACAAAATCTCCTGACGTAAAATATCATCAGAAAGTTGATATATTAAATTACAAAGAACTAGCCGAAGCAGTTCGAAAATGTCTGTCGGGATATAGTGCTTATTCTGTTAATGTTATTTTAACGCAAGGTGACTCTGATAAAATACTTCTAACAGTGCAGAAAAAATAAACTTAATGATAGTTCGTTTATAACACTAAAATTTGATAAAGATGATATTTTGATGTTTGCCCATAATTGTTTTACTAAAACAGAATTAAGAAACACCATTAATCATCATATTTGAAAATAAATCTTTCAAATGTTAATGTTGAAGTTGCTGATCTTTTTATGTTATCAGCTACATCTTTTACCATAGCTGAATTAATCTTATGATATTTTGCAGCAGCTGTCAGTTTCTAGATTTACTGAAATAACTGCTTTTGGACTTTTAAAATTATTAGCGTCACCAGTATCTCCTCTTCTACTATTTTCTTTTGATGTAACTAAATCTAAATTTTCTAGACAATTGTCTGTTTTAATTTTATTAATATGGTCAATAACTAAATGATTTGAAATAGCGTCATTAAAAGTTTCATAAACAAAACGGTGACTGTAATAATAAATTTGTTTAGTTTTAATACTACGTACCATCACACCAAGATATTTATCTAAACTTCCAACAACATTTTTTGGTTTTTTTTATGTCGAATAATTTCTCGATCATTGGCTTCATATAAATCAAACTTTGGATGAGGTTGAAATTCGTTTTGTAAAGATAAATTTTCAATATTATCATCAGTAATTGCACCGTTTACTCTGTAAACTCTTTGTCCAGCTGGAATATTATCACAAAACAAAGTATAAATAAAATCTTTTTTAAACATTTCGATTCGCTCTGTTTCATCTCCTTTAACTGAGATTTTAATTCCAACTGGTGTAGCTTTACCAAAAGTTTTTTGATATATTACGTGAATAACCGAACCTAACATATTTCCAGCGTAACTATTATAAATTGGGTGAACACGATAATTTTCTTGCTCATCTGCTGTGAATCGAATGTATTTCAGAATTTCTGACATTATACTATAAGCATTTTATATCTCTAATTGAAAAATACGTACAAATCAATTAAATATAAAATACTATATATAATATAATGTTAAAATTGCGAGATATTGCCAAAAAGAGCATTATCAAAGCAGAAAAAAAATGCCACAGTATTTTCTGGCTATGATAACAGTTATAAGTTTGATAATCAAAATGTTTTAGCAAATTTTAACTCTACAAATTTATTTCATCTTTTGCAACCTGTTATATCAAAAGAACTTGCAGCTCACAAAAGTATTAAATTAATAGTACAGTATCATATGATTTTATCAAAATTACATGCAATCGAAAAAGATACAATTGATATAATTTTTGAAAATACAAGTTTCGACAGCGAAATTTCAGAACCATATCTAACAGCGAAATCACGAAAAATATTAACTGGAACAAATATTTCCTCTGTCACAGATGAAATACACCAAGAAATAAATAAAAAATTGGAGGAATTTACTTCATCAGGATCGGGTTGGAAATTTGAAATGATTAAAGAAGTTTTATTTCACACAATGAAATATAACGTACTTCGCGGTAGTTCTTACGTTGATCTCCCTCAAAAAATTAAAAACAAAAAATTTTGTATAAATGTCAGAAACAATGATAACGAATGCTACCGTTGGGCAATTTTGTCTGCGAAACATCCACAGAGTGACCACAGCGATCGGGTTGAAAAATACAAAGACGAGATAAATTTTAGTGGAATAATTTTTCCTGTAGCAGAAAATCAAATAACAAAGTATGAAAAACAAAATAATATTTCAGTAAATGTTTTCGGACTAGATGAAAAAGAAAATGTTTACTCAAAATATATTTCAGAAAATGCTACACAAAAGACAATAAATTTATTATTTTACAAGGGACATTATTGCTTGATAAAAAACTTTAGTGGACTAGTTGACAGACAGTATAATAAAAATAAATATTTCTGTTACAGATGTTTACAAGGTTTTTTCCAAAGACGAAAAACTGCAAGAACATCTCAAATACCGTGTCAACGTTCAAAAAATAACCATGCCAGGAGAGAAAGAAAAAGTGTTAAAATTTAAAAATTATGATCATAAGCTATGTATTCCTTTTGTAATTTATGCTGATTTTGAGTGTCTACTTGTTCCTGTGGTCGGTGTAGAAAATAATCCAAATAAATCAAGTACAAGAAAAATACAGCAACATATCCCTTGTGGAGCAGCTTATAAAGTAGTTTGTTGTGCTAACGATAATTTTTCAGGTTCAGCAAATTTATACAGATGTAAAAATGGCGAATCTGAAAGTCCGGCCGTGTGGTTACTAAAAAATTTAATAAACGAAGTTAATAAGATCTCTAACAGATTATTCAAAACAGCTCCAATGAAAATAACATCCAAACAACAACTTGATTTTGATAATTCAGCTTATTGTCATATCATAACAGTTGCAATTTTAAAATTTCATGCTCCAGATTTTATTCCTGTAGTTTTACATAACTTTCGCGGCTATGACAGTCATATCATTGTAGAAGCATTTGGCAATGAAGAAATTAAATCTAAGCTAAAATTAAATAATACAATAAAATGTATTCCAAACAATTTTGAAAAGTATATGTCAGTTACTCTTGGCAAATTACGTTTTATTGACAGTCTGCAATTTATGGAAGCACCATTAGATGAGCTTGTAAACAGCGCTGCAAGCGCCTGCAGCAGTTTCAGTAACCTAAAAAGTTGCTTTGGTGAAAACTATGTCGATCTGACTAAAAAAAAGGTATTTTTCCATATAAGCATCTCGACGTCTGGAGTAGATTTAATGAAACTTCTCTTCCTGATAAAGATAAATTTTACTCGCAACTCAAAAATGAAAATATCACAGACGACGAGTACAAATATGCACAAGAATAAATTTAGTTGTAAATCATTTAGTTATTATCATAATTTATAATTGAAAACAGATGTATTACTACTAGCAGATGTTTTTGAAAGTTTTCGTCAAATTAGTCATAAAAATTATGGACTAGATCCTTGCTGGTATTATTCCGCTCCGGGACTGTCGTGAGACGCTCTACTAAAAACAAGCAAGATAGAATTGGATCTCCTGACAGATGTTGATATGTTTAATTTTGTTGAAAAAGGTATAAGAGATGGAATTAGCGTTATAATAATAATAATAATAATAATAATAATAATAATAATAATGAGGACTTTGTATAGCGCCTAATCTTTAGAAGCTCTAAGCGCTTTACAACATTTGAAAACACTTTAAAAAAACCCATATATAATCAAATGATTACAAAAATAAAAACAAACACCACAAAAGTAGAAACAGAAAATATGCTGTAAATATTTAAGGCAAGAATACATTATTAGGTCTTTAAGTCTGTTCTTGCAGTTGAAATAGGTGAATTTTAAGAGCGTTCTTGAATGAGATCACTGTGTCTTTGTGTCTAAGTGTAGTGGGCAATTCGTTCTACGTTGCTGGGCCCTGGTATGCAAAAGAGCGTTGTCCATATGATTTCATCTTCATAGTGGGAATAATGAGAATACGATGTCAGAAGAGGAGCGTAAGCATCTTGCAGGTGTGTACACATGGGTTAGGTCTGATAGGTATGTTGGACTGGAGCCCGTCAGTGAAACATAGCACAGAGAACAAATTTTGTATTTAATTCTGGATCGTATGTATAGCCAGTGTAGGGTAGAGAGCAGGGGAGAGGCGTGCTCTGACCGTGGTACTCTAAGGATGATCCGAGCAGCTGTGTTTTGAACTTTTTGAAGTTTCTGAAGTAGATATTGAGACGAACCAGACAGAATTGATCTGTTATAACAAAATAAAAAAAAAAAAAATAAATAAATATGCAGTACCTAATAATAAATACCTGAAAAATTATGATAAAAACCTACAATCAAATTATATTATTTAGCTAGATTGTGTTAATTTGTATGAGTATGGAATGTCAGAGCCGATGCCGTGCAGTAGATTTCATTGGATAACTCCAGATCAATTTCTTAAAGAAACTGAAAAATCTTCCAGAAAATATTTCATACTTTGTTGAAGTTGATCTAGATTATCCTAGTTCGTTACATGATCTACATAACGACTACCCATTTTGTGCAGAGTCTATGATAATAGATGACAGTTTACTATCACCTGAACAACTGGCAACGACAACAGCAAAAAATTCGATTGTTGATAAGCTAGTTCCAAATTTGCTAAATATAAGAAATTACGTTATGCATTATGAAAATTTAAAACAAGCAGTAGATGCTGGACTAATTCTGTGAAAAGTTCATCGCGTACTAAAATTTAATCAATCGAGATGGATGTAAAATTATTTTGACTTAAGTGCAAAAACTGAATTTGAGAAAAACTTTGTCAAGTTAATGACCAATTCTGTATTTGGTAAGACAATGGAAAATATAATACGTCGAGACTCTATTGAAATGGTAAAATATACAAATGGAAGAAACAAATTAATTAATGATGATGGTTTTGTCATTATGAAAATATTTATAGAAAATCTTGTTGCTATACAACGACGAAAGACAAATTTAAAGTTAAATAAACCAATTTATGTTGGTGCAGCTGTACTTGATATATGATGGCTGATGTATGATTTTCACTATAATTTTACCAAAAAAGCAGTGGCCAGATTCAGAGTTGTTATTTACTGATACGGATTCACTAGTTTATAATATAAAATGTGAGGATGTCTATCAAGATATTTATAAACACCGTGACCTATTTGATTTATCGGATTATCCAGAAAGTAGTGGATTTCATGATGGTGCAAATAAAAAAGTTATTGGCAAAATGAAAGACGAATTTATGTTTGTGCCAGTTAGGGAATTTGTCGGACTTAGAAGAAAAATGTATGCAGTTATTTTAGATGACAATAACTGACAAAAAAGCAGAAAGGTATTCCTCGTGGGTATGTAAAAATATGTATGAACTTTGATGATTTTAAAGCAGCACTAAACAATAATGTCAGCTTTATTAAGACAAATGTTATCAGAACAAATCGTCACAAACTTGAAACTGATACTATTATAAAACGTGGACTAAGTAATTTTGACGATAAGAGATATTGTGAGGACGGTATTAATACACTAGCTATTGGACATTACACCAGTACCAGCAGTGTCATATTTAATATCATCTTTAATAAATTTTGTCTAAACTTTAGAAATCATTACCTATAGCCGAAGAAATATAACTCTGTCTGTCTTATTTGTGTTTTTAAAAGGGAGATAATACTGTCATAGCATATAGTGTAGGTATACATTTTTGCTTGTATTTTTCAAGTTTTCGTTAAGGCTTTGGCTAATGCAGGGTATTTGTCAATTTCTGGACTGTCTGTTTGTAATGTAGAGCTGTATCAAAGAAAATCATCTGATATGAAATAATATAGTAATTTTAAAGCCTTACAAGGAGAAATATATGTTTATATATAAGGCCGTACTGAAACAGGTGTCCTGTATTGATTTTTGTATAATGCTTGGCTAGCAGGGCGTTTATGGATTTTTAGACTGCCTGTCTGTAATGTACATATTTGTTTGTCTGTAATTTATAAGGCCCTGTATAAGGCTTAGGTAATGTAGAGTATTTATCAATTTCCAGACTGTCAGTCTGTCTGTAATATATAAGCCGCCGTATCAGGACTAGAAGTCTGTCTGACTTGTAATCTATAAGTCGCTGTATCAGGACTAGAAGTCTGTCTGACTTGTAATGCATATATAAGCCTCCGTCCTTTTATGTAATAATAATAATAATAATAATAATAATGAGGACTTTGTGTAGCGCCTAATCTTTAGAAGCTTTAAGCGCTTTACAACATTTGACAACACTTAAAAAACATATATAATGATATGATTACAAAAATAAAAACAAACACCACGAAATTAGAAAACAGAAAACATGCTCTAAATATTTAAGGTAAGGGTACGTTATTAAGTCTTTAAGTCTGTTCTTGCAGTTGAAATAGGTGAGTTTTAAGAGCGCTGTTACACAAACGATAATATATTTTAACTATAAAATCATAAATATCTGGATTTATTTATAATAACGGTTTTTAAAATAAAAAAAAATATAATTCTAGTCTCATAGAAATTTCGTGTTAGTTAACTATATAATAATTTCTTATATATATATATATATATATATATATATATATATATATATATATATATATATATAACCGAATGTCATGGCTCAGTGTTAGAATGTTGGATTTTCATACTGACACTCTGGGTTCGGTTCTCGTAACAGACACTTGTCGATGGGGGTGATATTATGCCATTTTCTTAAAATAAGTGGGGGTTCCGCCCTAAAAGAATTTCATGTACAACCTGTCATCACGTTGAACAACGTGGTGACTGTGTTTTGCACTTACCCCGGGGTTTGATTTGGTGGGGGGTTGTACATGAAATTGCAATGACTAGACAGTCCTCTGAATGTCTAATATTTCGTTTCGCACATTAGAAATTCGCTGGGGGATGTGTCTATGCAGGAGCCCCTAAAATAAACAGCAGGGTGATGAAAGTTCGTAACCTTGTGACCTCACTAAAGGGGATACCCAACAAGGGACATTCAGAAAGAATGTTCGCCGGACTAAAGAGCCCCATAAGGTGCCTGTGGGCCATAAGAAAGGCCTTAACCAATGAAGAGTGCCTGTAGCCCATAAAATAGGCCATAAGAAAGGCATCAATGGAGGACTCTTATGACCTTATGGTAAAGGATTTACTGTTGATGAAGCGACCCCTGTGGAATGGTAGACCGATTATCATTGCTGCTGTTTATTTTTATATTTTTAATTTAGAAATATCGTTATCAAAAAATACATCAACCATGTTGTCAATAAATGTCATCGGATCATCTGCCCAACCTCTTATTCGTTCTTCATTTTCAGTTGCGAATAACCATACTGATCCACATTTGACTGATAATCGGTAATCAGCTTTTTTAATACAATCACTTATTATATTAGGTGCTATGCCAGTATATCTTGAGGCTGATTTGATTGAGTTAAATCTTTTAAAAAATCTGTTTGTTAGATCAAATCCGACATGTCGTATAGGATTTTAATGATACATTATGTATAATATTTTATTGTTTAAATATAAATAAATCTAAGGTTTGGGAACCTCTTTCCACCTCCCAAATTTGGAGAGGTGGTGGGTGGGTGTTTCTGGTCTAGGATCCTCTTATGGTTTGAAAACCCTCATCTTCTCAAATATAAAAAATATTTTATCACCAAAAAAGTTAATCCAATAGGTCCTAAAGGGATGACAAAAATGTTATAATATATTTGTTTTAAAGTTCTGGCCTAGAAACCCCTTTTGGCTTAGGATCCTCATCTTCATATACTACTGTGTCTTGCAACCAAACTTAACAATATTAGAAATAGCAGTACAGTATAAAACATGAATAATGACAACTTTGCATTGATACTTCATGAAATAGAAAATCTGGAAAATAATAATCATAAACTCCATCGAAAAAAGTGAATTCGTAGAAGAGAAATTCAATAAAATAGGACTATTACGAATAGAAGGACGTTATACACTATTGTCCGATTACAGACTTGTTGAATAGTTACAATCCTACATTGCATCGTCGGACATTCCGATGAAAGATTTGTTACCACTTGCAAGACTCGTGGAACGTGTCCGCGGTTCTCTTTCGGAACACACAATCAGAGAATTATTAAACAACAGCAAGCCAGTCATCAACTGCGTGATTTTCTGACCAGCGAGATGGTTGAGTATGCATTTGATTCACAGGCTAAGTACGCGTAAGAATGCAAGGATTACATGAAAAAATAAACTATTGTTAGAGAATATGAAAGATTGGCAGATTTGCCAGTAGATGAGTAAAAAAAAAGTACACTTCCAAGCAATCCTGACGTGGGAGCGCGTTGATATTCTAAGCACGTTAACGGATCACTGACGTATGAGTGTTGTTTTTTTCCCCCCAGAGTGCCAGTATTCTTTTTAATCCGCTAACAGATTACACCGATGTGGAATCGGAATCAAATCCAAGTATGGTCTGGTTTCGTAACGTGTTAAAACTTTCAATCTCGGACAAGACCGGGTTGGGTTCATCCGCGGTGATCACTCTTTTGTCCATCGCGTTCGAATATAACTTTGTAATGGTTTTCATACTACTCAGCCGCGGTCTTTTTAATGTGTTTTCTGGCACGTGTTACGTATATGTGACGATACAATTTTACCCGCTACCGAGACAACACCGGCCGCCAGTGACGTAAAAAAAGTAAATGGCGCCCGGGGCAACGATGATGGCCCAAAGAAACAGAATAGAAGGGTCATTTTTGAAAAAAAAAATTATCAGGTGTTTTGGTGATCCAAGACCTCTGGCATCCGGGGCAACCACCGCGTCTGAGCCCCTTCACCCCCACCCCACCCCCCGATATTATACTACTGCTGGCCGCGATCCGATAGTACTGATAGTGATCCGGATTGAGCCTGCCGCAATTGTCACTGTGTTTGCAATTCATGTGACACCAAGACCAGCTGTTGCAGGTGCAGCTATACCACAATCGATGTCAACTGTTGTATTATTGAAATGGACTATACAATCTACATCTTTCTCCAACTTATATACGCATGCGCTGTTAGGGACCCGTTTTGTGGATTGTTTATACGAGTCACTCTTATGAAGTTTTGGAAGCAACACACTTTTGTCTGTTCCTATAAATAAATCTCACTTGAGATAGTTTATGACAAGAAACACAACATGGTGTCAGATGTAGGGTTTGGGAAGGGCCAATACGTAACTAGACAAATGCACAGTCTGGAGATGAGAGAAATGAATGCCTTACCGTATCTATGTTAAATTTCTTGTCATTATGTATATTCCGTGCGCTGTTACCACTCCCGTTATAATTGCGTTTAATCGTTTGTATTAATAGTATGTAACAAGTTAACACCCCATGAGTGTGTGTGTGTGTGTGTGTGTGTGTGTGTGTGTGTGTGTGTTTAGGGGGTGGGTGGGTATCTTTTCTATCCTGGACAAAGGTATGCCTTTGTGTTACTGGCTTGAATAAGATGTCCACAAGTGTAGCACAATCTCACTCATTCGCAAACACTTTTTCCGTTGTTGAACTCGTTTCATACAATGTTGTTCATAATAAGTGGAACTGACAAAGGTTCGCTTTTAAGAAGAGCAATAAATTCGTTCTTTTCCTTCAAAATGCATGGGTTGAACACTAAACACTCCCGGCATCTATATCTGCAATGGATTGTTGGTCTCGACTGCCAAATCCTTGGTCACATCTTCCGCAGTAATATATGTATCCAGGAAATCCTGTGTGATACTGGTAATGATATCGAAGTGCTCTTGATAATACACGTGAATGTATTTCTCGTCTGGGAAATCTGGTCCTCAAAACATGAGAGGTCTGCGAACGACTTGAAGGTATACTTTCAACGTAGAGCGAGGTACCAACAAGTCTTGAATTTTTTTTTTTTTTTTTTTATTTTGTTTGTTTTGCATTTGAGGAATGCCACACTCCGTCTCATTTGAAATGTTTCAAAAGGAGTTCTGCTTAATATCGTTGCCGAGATCTGGCGATCGTCTAATATTCATCAATACTCTTTTCCATTCTGTGGTCTCATTCTTTTCTATATATGTTTGCCCTGTTAGAAGCACATTTAGTCTTACGGTGACGTCAAGAAATCAACCAAAGTTAAACTGAAGTCATCCTCATCTGGAAGAAGAATACTGGTTATAGCTACAGTAATTGTCTTAGTCACAGTACTATCACTCCGAGTATACAAGGTATCCAAATTAGTATTTAACTTGATCACGTATGTATGATACAGGAACTTAAATTCAAAGAAGTTATTGTACGGCCCAAAAATCGCTAACACCATGCAAAGTGTTCCTACGGTATTGCGTTTTAGACTTATCAAGCGACACAAATTCTGTGGAAGCCAAAGTTACTTATATTGGATGAAACATGTCAACGATTATGGCGTTTTACCGGTTATTGATTAAAAGGCAGATTTTGACTTTTGACTGTAATTTTTAATTGTTCTTTATTTCAGATAATTTTAACATTTAAATATATTGAAATATAAATTATGTATAAAGTTCAGTGATATATATATATATATATATATATATATATATATATATATATATATATATATATATATATATATCACTTTTCTTTAAAGTGAAGCAAAATCCAATTAGCTAACCCGAATGATATACAAAGGAACAAATGTACTCTACAGTGGTATAGTGATGTCCATCATAGATGGCTCTCTGGGGAATTATAATAATACGCAAATCGTGTTTGCTTCAGCATAAATTTCTATCGTACACTGTTTGAATATACCGCATACCTGTCATTAAATTGAATAATTTTGCCAAAAATAAACATTAGGCATCTAAGAATAAGCGCTTTTGTCATGTGATGTACTCTTATTGAAAGTTATACTAGTTTGTAAAATCAGTCTAGCATAAAATCTATTATTAATAATGCGGAAAAGATATGTCAAATAGCATGGTCTGAAATAGTTTTAAATGCCGTTGGTTAGTGCAATTCTAATGCACTTTTTGCAAGATTGTTTTCTTTTTTTACATAGACGTGTTTAAATGTTTTTATTATGTACCTAAATAAAAAAATTCCCAAGAAAGAGCCAGAGTTTTCCGTCATTTCTTACGATTAGGAAAGCGATGATATTGTTTCTTACTCCATAGTACCAAACTCTCAGATGAGGCCGAGAGTTAAATTTATTCTCGAGGTTTCTTGGTTACAATAGCAGCGCCCCTAGCGATAGAATGCCGACGCTAGCGGTAAACAAAATTCTCACAGCGACGATAGTTAGGTAACCTTGCGTTATATGTAAAATATATGAAAGGTCCAAACCATGATTTTGTCAAAACAACAATAATAATAGTTATTGTTTTTTTTCCGAAGTAGATAATATAGCCAAAAGGTTCGTCTGAAACAAGATCACTTTCGGAAATCGCGTACCAAAACATAACTGTTCAGTTCAAGACATTTACGGAAGTTCAAAATTAGTAACCTTGGTGAGTTTCCCCGCACATTGAATTTGAAAGTATAAATGTTATAATTATTAAAAAATTGATAGGTATATAGCAAAACTATCATAATCACAATAATACGAAATTTATTGCTAGATTACCTTTCGCATCTCATGATGATCCGGATTTGCTGGTGCTGATTCATATATCGGATAGTTGCATCTGTACTGTAGTGCAAGCTTTTTCTATGCGATCAAGAATTGTTGAAATTGTGTCACTTTCAAATGAAAATGTTGCCAACTTGTATTTGTATCAACTATTTCTGTGTGACGGTTTGGCTTCAGATATCCGTGGTAAACTGCATTCTCCTTATCAAATGACAATGATAAACAAAATCGAAAAAAGTAGAACAACATCTTTTATTATTGATACAAAAATCATTCTTGCATAGGATTTTTGTTTTGGACAATTGAAAAAAAATTGTTCTGGTTACCCAACCAATTGTACTCAGTATTTTCTATTTTTTTCTTTTTTTCTTATCCAGAAAAGTTCCTGGAGGAGAAAGAAGTAACAAAGAGTTGTAACTAAGATCTAGTTTATGCTTCATTTATGTTGAAAGTCATACCAGTCATGTAGGCGTTCAGAACCGACTATTTCAGTAATGAGTATCATTTTTTAGAATTTGATTACACATACCTTAAAATGGCAATTATTCACTTTATTTCGATCCTCATACAACTATATTCATTTGGAAAATCATGATATACATTCCCTGAAAAGTATGTAAGACTGATATCAATGTTAAATTACAGGTACATTTTTGGACAAGGTCAGCCTAAAGGTTTGATCCAGTACAAACCATCATATGCCAATAGATCAAGTTTTTTGAGTTGTAAGCTATATAAGATCGTCAGTTTGCCCTTAGATTAAGCTTTTAAATGGAGTTGGAAGCCCAAAAAAAGCCATCATCTGCCATCGGATCGAAATTTTTACTTAGAACTCTGCCCTTAGATCAAGCTTTTACCTAGAGTTGTAAGCCATATAAGGCCATCATCTGTCCTAAGATCAAGCTTTTACTTTGAGCCGAAAGCTATGTAAGGTCATCATTTGCTCTTAGATCAAACTTTTTGAGTTGTAAGCCATACAAGATCATCAGTTTGCCCTTAGATCAAGCTTTTACCTAGGGTTGTAAGCCACATAAGGCCATCATCTGCCCTGAAAACAAGCTTTTACATAGCTTTTGCATAGAGTTATAAGTCATATAAGGCCATCATCTGCTCTTAGATCAAGCCTAGAGTTGTAAGCCATATAAGTCACCATGAATCCTTAGATTAGGCTTTTATTTTGAGCTGAAAGCCATATAAGGCCATCATTTGCCCATAGATCAAGCTGTTTGAGTTGTAAACCATGTAAGATCATCATCTGCTCCTAGATCAAAATTTTACCTAGAGTTGTAAGCCAAATAAGGTCTTCTTATATAAGTCACCATCAATCCTTAAATCAGCTTTTTGCTTAGAGCTAAAAGCTATATATTGCCATCACCTGCGCTTAGAATTGAGCTTTTACTTAGAGTTGTAAAGCATATAAATTCATTATCTGCTCTTAGATCAAGCTTTTCTTAGAGTTTCAATAATGAGTGTCATGTTTTAAAATTTTAATACACATGCCTTTAGGTGCCAATTCATTTTCTTGGGATCCTCATACATCCATATTCCACTGTGACAAGATTTGCAACAGAAGAAGATTTGCTGCTCATCTTGTGTGATTGCTTCCTTCTTCAAAGAATTGTGATGTTGTCTGAGGTACTGAAAACTTGTTTGCAGAGTCTGCATTTAACACGTGTTGTTCCATGTGATGATTAAGATAACTTTATGTGCAAAAGGTTTTCCCACAAACCTTAGCAATTATGTAAGTCTCTGTTTTGCAGCTTATAGTGCTCATCAAGTTGCAGCCGAATCAAAATGTCTTATTGCAAACATGTTCTTTTCTTCCAGACTTTTTAGAAAGGTGATCTTTGAGTTTGGTTTGATCTTACATTTAATACTGTATAGTTCACATAGAAATTGTAAATCTTGATTTTTGTCTGTCTTATTTTGATGTTCTAGTTTCATTTCACAAGCTAAAATCTTCCCACATGCAGAACAAACACAAGTCCCGAATCTAGTGTGTGTTCTCTGGTGATGCTGCATGTTAAACCTACTGAATGGCTCAAAACCACACTCCATGCAAGTATATTTCCGTTAATGTCTGCCATTGTGTTATTTCATTGCACTGGCAGACTTCAGTTCCTTTGCACAGAATCCACACAAAAGCAGGTAGTATCTGTAGCAAATGTCTGAAATAAGCTAGAATGCAAAACCTTAGCATTGAAATTTATCGCATTCATCTAAATAAAATATGGGCTTACTGCAAGACCCACAACAGATAAAACTAATTCCTACAGCTTTTATCTCAACCAAAAGGCATGAGTAGAATATTGGAATCACATAACTTGAGATGTTCATGTGGGGTCTATCCTATTTTGGGGGCTTTGTGTGGGACTATCATTTCATTAAAAATTGCAGAAAAAGGAAACAGTTTAAGAATTACATACTTATCATAGCATCCACTGGAAGCAGTATCAAAAACCTAACCTCCATCAGTTAACCCAATGTCAAGAAATGCACTTACATATACATGCACTTATACTCTTATTATCAATTTATAAGGATTATTTTTGGGTCTATCTTTGTTAAAATTGTAGATCTGTGTGAATGTTTGCAGAAACCAGATAGTTCTTGCCTCTTTACAATAAAATTAATAACTGGAGATTCCTTGTGATTTGCCAGGTACTTTATGTACAGTGCTATTCGAGATGTGTATAAAATAACAAAACTAGATCTTTATTCTTACCCTGAAGTGGACAAGATAGCTGCTGAAATTATTCAGTGGCTATTCCTGTTTTGACCTAGTATACCGGTCAAGAATATGTACTCAGTTAAAGGTTATAAAACTTGATTTGTATTTGCCGCCTATACCCAATACCCTGGGTTTTTTCTGGTGGGGGAAGGGTGTCAGTTGAACTATAGAGAACAGTAGAAATTTAAGTGAAGAAAACCTCAATATGGAGCATATTTGAATCGGGACAAAGACAATAATACTCCCTGTATATTTTGCAGAGGTAGCCCCTGCTCCATGTGATTTCCTGGACCCTACCATAGAGTCTTCAGCACTGAACTCAGCCACTCACAGTAAGATGAATTCCATCAGATCTGAAGCTGAAGAAGGTAAATGACTAACTATTTGCTTACAAGGACATTATTGGCCCTTACATCAAGCTTTTACCTAGAGTTGTAAGCCATGGAAGACCATCATCTGCCCTGAGGTCAAACTTTTAGTTAGATCTGTAAGCCAAATAAAGCCATCATCTGCCCTTACATCAAGCTTTTACTTAGAGTTGTAAGCCATATAAGGCCATCATCTGCCCTGAGATCAAACTTTTACCTAGAATTGTCAGCCATATGAAGCCATTGTCTGTCCTTGAATTAAGTTTTCAGAGTTGCAAGGCATATATGGCTATCATTTGCCCTTAGTTCAAGCTTTTACCTAGCACTGTAAGCCATGTAAGGTCATCTACCCTTAGATCAAGCATTTACCTAGAGTTTTAAGTCATTAAAGGCCATCATCTGGCCTTAGATCAGGCATTTACCTAGAGTTTTAAGTCATTAAAGGCCATCATCTGGCCTTAGATCAAGCTTTTACCTAGAGTTTTAAGTCATTAAAGGCCATCATCTGGCCTTAGATCAAGCTTTTACAAAGTGATGTAAGCCATTAATAGATAAATAAAGTACTCTCATTAGTGTGACTTTAAGAGATAAAACTCCAAGCAAAAATATGGTACAGGTGTTTACAGCTTTAATGCTGGAATGGAGAAAGGATACCAACTAAAGTTCAATCAGAATATCTACATCTCTTTCCTACTGGAGTTAAATAACATTAGAGTCTCCGAAAAAGACTTAAAGGTAATTCATACTTCCAAAATTGTTAAGTTCTTGGTGGATGAACATTCGGCTAGATATAAGAAGAACAGATTCTTGTCGATTGATATTTGTTGAAAATAGCTCTCTGTGACCTCTTAAAGATCATTGCAGTACCTGCACTTTTAATGATGAACTGATATGCACTGTCAAATCCACTATGATAAAAGTCATTTATATTGAATGAACATTGAATCAACTGGTTAAAGAAAAACCCAGACTGATATTCATCATTGACATGCTTGTCTGTATAACAGTTCCTGGGACAAAGATGATAATTTAATGTACAAGGAAAAGGTGCAATCGGTATATTTCTAGGTAAACCTGGAACCATACAGCAATTTCTGTGATTGCATAGCAGTTGTACCAGTGAAGGAAAAAAATGGTTAGAAGTGCATGGGTTTGTTGCACCAGCTGCAATGTGTTTGGACAAGGTCTGTCTCTCAAGCATTTGTACTTCAAAGTGATGTTCTCATAGAAGAAAAACAGCTTTGTGATAAAATCAATATGAAGACTGCTGTACTCGTGCAATACATATGCATGTGTTGTTGTAGATGCTATTTGTGGATCCTCTGCTATGACCATCTTTGATCTTGGTATGGCAGGAATCACAATTATGGTAACTATCATAGGTACATCAGTTGGATTTTCTGTAGGAGTTATATTGGAAGCAACTGTTGTTGCCAGTGGTGCAGGCATACTAATTTTGTTATGGCTGCACAAATGAATATGTGTCTTATTTGGCAATTCTCACAGCAGCAAACAGCAGTCTCAGCAGAATTACCAAGCTGTAGTCAATGACCATTGAAGACAAAATGATCACTATGGTTGAATTATAGACCATGTTGATGCAAACAGAAAAAATTCCTATAAGGCTATGCACAGATTGGGAAATGGAGTGCATTCGAGACAGAACTGAAACATGCAATTGATTTGCATGTTGTAAAAATTTAGACAATGGTCATGGATGCCAAAGATGACCTTTAGTTCCCATGGAAGCACAGATGGGATTTTCTCACAGATGTGCTCACGGGTGATCACTGAGAGTCTTCGCTGCACCTATTTGGTCACTGTGGTTATGCATTCACATGTGCTGCGAGGATAAAGTCATGAGGGATTGAAGGCATTAACCCTGATTGGTAACTGAAATCTCAAATCCCCTGATCCAACTACTTCATGGATGGCAGAGTGATTGCAATATCAAACTTCTGCCAGGTCGAGCTCAGCAAAAATTGTGTTGTCAGTCAGTCAATTAAAGTTTCTCTTTTTTGACCAGGTCGAAACAACAGTGCCATAGAGACAAATCTATCCTTGGGGTCCAGTGGGGTAAGTGTAGGATAACATAGTCTTATTAGTAGAGTGGGAATTATTTTATTTTAAACCATATAACCATTTTGTTATTTGTGTTTCAAACATTTTTTTTTAAAATAAAAAACATGTCATTGGGGTAAATTAATTCTCCACCAGATTTACTGGCATGTGCAATAGGATGATTTTTAAAGACTTCTATTTTGCTTTTGAAGTGTTTTATTGACTGCTTATTATTGTGTTTTGTATGAAATGTAAACCTTCATGTAGATCATTATATTCAAGATGTCATTCATAAGTACATTGTAAATTAAAAGTTATTTACCTAAGTTTAGGGATATGTGGAATGGTCATTGCTAGTTATCTTAGTGTATATTTATATATAAAAATTGAATGAATTTACTTATAATGAATCACAAATGCATAAAATAAAAAAGGTAAATGAAAGTACGTTTCATCTGTTTGTAAATGTACAATGTTTAAAATGTACCATCAGCCAGCAATGTGGTTGTTGTGTGACTGAATCATTATATGTCTTGGTTGTAGGCAATACAGGCAATCTGATTGATACATTTAGTGGACTTTCTTTGGTCTTATTTTAATGATCATATGACCCATTGTTCATAGAAATCTAGCAGATACAGAGACTGTTAACATTTTTTTCAGGATTTAACAGAGGAAGATTATAACAAGGTAATTTCATTCTATACATGTTTCCTAACACACAAATTAGGGCATCATTGATGTAAGTACAGTATTTATACACTGCCTTAGTATTGTATATATTCACTTATAAGTAGTGTCCAACAGCAAACAACAGAGACCTTGATCTGCCATCACATTTTAATTCTAATATTTTGTAAGTAAATTGGATTTACCGACATTTTTTTAGTCCCAATCCAACCACAGGCAGTAGGTGGGTTGGATTATCCTTAATCATCATGCTGACCATAAAAACTGTGAGCTGACCTCTCTTTCAATACAATGTTCTCAGGCTGCTAACTCTCAAAAGTCAGCTTGTCATAGATTGTTTTGATGCATGTCACCCATTTCAGGGTGACAAGGGGATCATTTTTAATGACATTACTCTTGAGATTTATGTTACATGTGTGTTTTGGAAATAAAGTGATCATCTCTAATGATCAGAATAGCTTGATTGGTGTATTGAATCATCTACCACCTACAAGTGGTGTTTATTGTTATGTAATGATTAAAGGGGACTGATGCATACCGGTACTTTGCTGTCAGGCAAATATTTAAATGGATAAAATATGTTCACAAGATATATGAATTATGAATTTTTGACCAGAGTTAAGCTACAATATACACTCTTGAACAGGTTGGATCCATCTGCAAACTACATTGTCATATAATGGACTGGCAGATCAGGGTCTGTGCAATTTTTTTTATCATGGACATTGTGAAATGGTTAATGGTTCTACCAGGTAAATTTTAAGCAGTGCCAATATCATTCATTAAAGGTTCTTTTCCATTGATTTTCCACTCTTGTTAAGTGGAAATAAAGTGCGCCATTTAAAAAGTGGTCAAATAACACTAACAAATAGCTGAAAATTAAGTGTGGTTGTAATGAAAAGTCACATCATGATTATTTTCAACTAATTTTCTAATAAAAGTCTACTGAATTGTATCTGAATAATCACTAAATTGCCTTTGAGAAATTAGAGAGCTTCTTTTCAGAGTTAGTGGACTTTTAGAGGTCCTTTTGGTATGCTGTATTGTTTCCTGCCAGTTTACACTTTTCTTTGCTGTGATTAGGTAACTGTCTTTGGTGCAAACTGCAACTTTGTATCAGCCATTTTCAGCTTGATTGATTGAGATATGCAACATCTTAAAGATCAAGATCTGATGTTTTTAAAAAAAATTATGTTTAAAGTTGTATTAAGTACAGTACTCATTATTTCACATACATCATATTAACAGCTCATAAATGTGAACTTCCTGCATGGGGGATTTTTCTTCATAGTTTAGGAGTGTCTCATGTCCCTCACTGAAATCATCCATGTATGCAAAATTTTTAGTGAAAATTTATATGTTTCAATTTTTTTCCCATTTTTGTTCAATTGTAGTATATTTATGGTAATACTGCTTGTGATCATGTGCCTGTAAACTGGCTTAAGCAGGACATGATAATGTAGTTGCATCATTGGCAGGCTTCATTGTTTGAAGTTTGTCCTTGAGGCAAATTCTCTCTGCAAGGAATGTTCTGCGTCAGTGCATAAAGTTGTTGAGATGGATTAGAGTCTATAATGTATATGGACAGGATTAAAGATGTTAATTGATTATGGTTGGATTACTAAAGAGCTTAAGTGACATTAAACTGGGTCAGTTTGACTTTGGTGTTTAAAGTTTGTCAAAATGGCTAAGTGTGCATTTATCTCCCAATGCCAAAAACACTGAAATCCAATCAACCAAAATATCACACAAAATTCAGCAATGAATGGAAACGGGAATTTAAGTGGTTGCAATCAAGTTCAAAGGGACCTGAATATGCACTGTGTTCTTCCAGTAAAGCTGATGGCAAGAATGACATCACACATCATGCAGAAACCACATCTCATAAAAGCATATTACCCATGGCAACAAATATGCCGTCATTGAAATCCATGTTCATGGGCTCTGAATCAAATGTGGATAAAGTGACACATGCCGAGACACTTTTTGCCAAATTTATTGCTGAACATAATCTGTTGTTTCTGGTAGCAAATCTTTTTTTCTTCAGATCTGTTCAAAATCATGTTCCTGGACATGGAAATTGCACAAAGGTTCTCATGCAAACTCATGGTTTGGGTCCTCATTGAGATGAGAAAATCAGACATGTGTTATAATGAAAAATTTGCCATTCTCATGGATGAGTCAAATTATCAAGGGGATAATAATATGCTGACATTCTTAGTTCATGTTTTTGGCAAGGATGTTCACTGAATATCCACAAGGTTTCTTGGAATACAAACTTTTAACATTTAATCAGCAGAACTCGTCTTTGCAAGCTTGGATAAAATATTCACATACGTATTACTAAAGTGTAACTATTTTATTTTTTGTAAGAAATCATGATCACAACCATATAATAATAATAATAATAATAATAATAATAATAATATGAGTACAGTACATGAATTAATTTGTAATGTCTTTGATGACTGAGGTCTTTGTCTTCATCTGTAATTCTAGCAAGTGATAATCATTTTCTGGATTTGATTGTTATTGTTAAAGGATGGTGGCATCAATAAATCAGACCTAAAGTCACAAAGGGTGATATAATATATGCATCAGTGCTTCATGCGAACAATCTTTGAATGTTAAAACAACTTTGGGGCACAATAAATACTCACTAAATTAAATTGATTAGGTAGTTCGTCTTATCTCCTATGATCAATATTGTTAATTATCAGTTATTGATGGGTCAAAAATAAAACAGTATTATTAGTCTGTTGAGCTGACTGGAAATTAAAAGCACTGATGGGTACCTTTAAAGGAAAATTTTGCTCCAGTGGATTTTACTCTTTCAGTAAAATTCCAAAAGAATTGACCTTATGCAAGATGATAGAGTGCTAGGCCTACCAAATCACATGACATGACCACCAGTTAACCTCCAACAAACATGCAGTATTTGGCAAAGAAATATGTTTCAGTTTATGTGATAGGTTTATTAAAAATCATTTGTAAAACACCTGACCAAATTTTTAAAATCTTCTGATCTGCCCTGTGTTGACCTCATTTTTAATCACATGTATGGTAGCTAAAGTTAGGAAAGAGTTATTTACATATCTGCATGCTTAAATTTGATCGACTTGAGAACTGCTTCTTGGTTCATCAAGCTTTTTATGACTAGCAAGTTCTTTGTATCACACTACAAGTAAATGCCTCTTTTAATTTGTAAACTATAATTACATCAGATAAATGTGACCTCTGTCTTTTAGTGTTGTTTTTTGTTTTCTTAGACACCAGGAAAATTGTTAACACTTTCTTGTCTTAGTGCATTGATTCCCTATTGGAAATAAATTGTTGTTCTTGCCTCTTTTTTGCTTAAGAATATGTACCAGGCACTGGTTTTTATTTCTTGATTTCCTGGATTGCATGTGTTTAGTCCAGTTTAAAACAAATGTTCATTTATATAACTTGAAAGTAAGGTAAGTGGTCCTAAATATCTCTCAAGAAATCCATGGGTGGATTCACTTGTGTCAGTATACATCTCTATTTCTTGCATGCCAATAACAATGTTTTAAATAAATTGTGTGCCATAACAAAAACTAGGATTTTACATGTGTCTATAATGACAGTCCCAAATTTCACTGAAAGTCTGCCTATTTTCCCATAAAAACTAAAGAAAGCTAACAATTCAGGACTCTGCTAAACTTCTGCTGTTTCTCTTTTGAATTCCGCTGAAGACTCTCATGCATATTTCCACTTAAAATCCATTGAATCTCTCTGCATGGTTTCCACAGATGGCCATTTAAAATCTGTTGATTCTCTCCACTCAGTTCCAGTAAGGAACTGTAACAGGAAATGTTTGGGTAAGTTTGAGTGTTTGTCAAAGAAAACTAAATCTTTTACCTACTGCAATAGAATCTTTTAAAAAACATCCAACAAATCATTGATCCAAATTATATGCAAGGATTCCATGAATGCAAAAGAAAACAAATTTAAAATTTGTGAAAAATATCTTGAAAATGGTTAATACAGAATTTGAGCTTGTCTGATGCTACAACCATTGACATAAAAGTGATTTTTCTGTTTCATCTTCTTTAACAAGGGAGACAATAAGATTAAAGTTGGATCTAGGTTGCTTGTGTAATCACTATTTAGAATCTTATTTATGTTTACTAGTTGTCAGGATAGCTGCCTGCAAAATGGCCCATATAGAAACTACACTTGCTTCAGAAGAAAAATGTCACTGTAAGAAACATTGTTTTCAGTTATAACTTGAATGTTTCCCAGAAAAGTACTTTATTGGATTTGAATGTTTAGAATTTTGTTTTCCAAACACTTGCTAGTAAGGTCATT
Source organism: Megalonaias nervosa (assembly GCA_016617855.1). Classification (NCBI taxonomy): domain Eukaryota; kingdom Metazoa; phylum Mollusca; class Bivalvia; order Unionida; family Unionidae; genus Megalonaias; species Megalonaias nervosa. The sequence continues at coordinate 145,603 of JAECUM010010630.1, forward strand.
AGAAAAAAAATCAGCACAATTATGCAAGGCACTTCAAATTAGAAAACTGTTTTCAATGTAGACATTCTGCACAAGTTTTATTCTTTGCATAAATATTTAGTCCTTAGTTTATTGTGAGTGTATATCTATATTCATTGAATTGTCAAAATTTAAGCCTCTGATTGTAAACCTCTTAAATCAATATTTTGAGTGTATCATCTCTAGTTATAGAAAAAGCATTTTTAGAATAAAAAAATAACCTATTAAGCATAAGACAGAGTCTGTTGTTCTAGAAACTACATGTACTTGTGTCCAGATAAGATCTTTGGTGACTAGTCATGCTCAGTGATCTGATTCATTTTAGAGAGAAAAAAAAGGAAAAAATTACCAAACAAGATTTTAATGGGCCTTCAGTTTTTATTTAAATCTTAAAAAAATTTCTTAACAAGTATGAATAATTTACAGAACTATATTTGGTGTTTTTTGGATGGGGTGGGTGTTTGTTTTGCTTTCTTTGCAGTGAGCTATTTATGTACACTTAAATAGTTTTGCCTTGATAAATTATACATTAAATTGTATAAATCAGTTTGCACAAATTTGTTTCAAGGGCTCAATTTACTTTTTCTTCAAAACATGGTGTTATGTGTAGGCTTGTACAATAATAACAAGAGAAAAGAGCGAAGTCAGAAAGCATTATATATTTTAACAAAATAATTTATTTCCCTAGAAAACAATGTAAAAATTGGAAAATAGGACTTACGATTTGTAAATATAATCCAAAATTTAATCCTAAGAATGAAAAATACAAGTCCTATCACTAAATAGTTCTATTAGAATCCAGGTTCGAATCTCGATGACGTTCCAATATGGAAGGCGATGATGTCAGATGTGGTCCTTGTACAAATAGCAACAGTTCCTCAATTGAATCACAGTTTATGTTTCTGAATAATTCCAGAATAAATTTCCACTGAATTTCTTTCTCCCAGAATTTATAAAACAGTACACTCGTTTGGTTTACTAGAGAATAAATTATTAAATTCCAAAAACAAATGAACTTCAAAAACAATCTGGTTTCAACAATAAAAACCTATCCAGCCTTGAAGGTTTCAAAAATACATCTGACTGACAAGCGCTCAGAAAGGGTATTATATCAAACCAAATTATCATCCCGTTCTCACGAGATAGATCACGTGGTCTCTTAACACTTGAAGAACGCAATAGGAAAAATGTAATTTTGTCACATAGCATGAACAGAGCTATCTAAGAACCAGACTCTCACTCTGAAATAAATTTAAAAATAAAACATTGTTTATTCAGACTGGATGAAATGACCTTGGCAATAGCCAATCGTTTTCGCGTAGCGCTTACACTGCCGCGGACCAAGGTGAAATAAAAATATTGCTAATGTAACACCTTTTACGTCTTAGGTAAACAGAATTACTGAAAAAGAATTTTGAATCCCGTGAAAATAATCATTACAATAAAATGTAATGAAACAAAAATAAAATAGAAAAGAATTTTAAAACTAACACGCAAGCAATTTAATTATATATACGTAACACTTCCCCCCATAAAGAAGAAAGAAAGATTTATATAATAAAGCTTTCTTTTTACCATATGTAAATTATACATGAGGTAAACAAAATTACATAAGAAAATTCTTATGAATTATATAAAGTGTATATGAAATAATATTTTTATACACGGGAAAGTGCATCTGCAATCAAATTGTCTTTTCCTTTAATGTGCCTGATGTTGAGATTATACTCTTGCAAAAACAAACTCCACCTTAATAATCTTTGATTTTTATTTTTCATCTTGTCGATGAAAGTAAGGGGGTCATGATCACTAAACACAACAACCAGAGAAGGAGCTGAGCTAAAGTAAACTTCAAAATGCTGTAATGCCATTATTAAAGCCAACATTCCTTCTCAATTGTTGAGTAATTTCTTTGGTGCTTATTTAATTTCTTAGAGAAATAGCACACTGGGTGATCAACACCATTTCTATCTTCTTGAATCAATATTGCTCCAACCCCAATATCACTTGCATTCACAGACAATTTAAAAGACTGATTGAAATTTGGAGCTGTTAGAACTGGTGCACTTTTGAGTATGGCTTTTAATCCATCAAAAGCTTCCTGACATTTTCAGTCCAAAGAAACTTGTTTTTCTTACTTAACAATTTTGTCAGGGGTTCAGCAATATTAGAAAAATTGGAACAAAACTTTCGATAGTATCCGGCCATACCCAAAAATCACATCAGTTGCTTTTTACTGACAGGCACAGGAAAATCAGAGATATCTTTGACTTTAGCATCTAAAGGTTTAACTTGACCATGTCCCACAATATGTCCTAGAAAAGTTACACAAGCATGGCAGAACTCACTTTTAGATAAATTGATTGTCAAATTAGCATCAGTGAGTCTTTCAAAGAATTTCCGAATCGTGGCTATATATCCTTTCCAGGTGTCGTTGTAGATGATGACATCATCGATGTAAGCATCACAGTTATCTAGACCAGAGGTAATCATATTCGTCAAGCGTTGAAACGTGCTTGGGGAACCCTTCATCCCAAACAACATTACTTTATATTGATAGAGTCCATCTGGAGTCACAAATGATGAAATTTCTTTCGCTCTTTCTATAAGTAGAATTTGCCAAAATCCTTTCAGAAGGTCATATTTGGTGATGTTCTTGGCATTTCCAATTTTATCAATACAATCATTGATTCTTGGTAATGGAAATGAATTTTTTTTTCACACTGTTCACCTTCCTATAATCAGTGCACATACGGAAAGTTTTATCCGGTTTCGGAACAAGTATACGTGGTAAACTCCAATCACTTTTACTGGGCTCTATGAAATTGTTCTCCAGCAAATACTGAATTTCCTTTTTCAAGTATTCCTGTTTGAGAGGGTTCATCCTGTATGGGTGTTGTTTCATAGGTTTTGAATCTACAATTTCAATGTCATGAAAATTTTGTTTGTCCTCATAGGCATATCTGGAAACAAGTGCTCATATTCGAATAATAACTGTTTAAGTTCATTCCTTTCTTGTTGTTGCAAATGTAGAAGTTTCTGGTCCAGATTTTTCATAATTTCCAAATTCCAAAGATTTGTTGCTCCAAGATCAACAGTGTCCAATTGAATTCCTTCACTTAAATCCTCAGTGAGTGGGACAGGTACAACTAA